>WOXC01005490.1:0-118600 GCA_011680675.1 Gymnobelideus leadbeateri
TTTACCATATTATCACTTATTGGGCAAGATACCTAATTTAGTGTGTATGTTATTCCCTCCTTAGGCCTAATTCAATGAGAATCAGGTTGTCCCATTCCCATTTACCTTCCTGCTCTTTTCCTCTTCCCCTCCCTTTCCTGTTCCCCCTTATAACAGTTTTTTCTTGCCTCTTTTATATGAGATAATTTACCCTAATCTATTTCTCCCTTCTTCTCCCAATAAATTCCTCTCTCACCTCTTAATTTTATTTTTTAGATATCCCTTCATATTCAACTCATCCTGTGCCCTCTGTCTATGTATATATGAACATACAAATGCCCACAAACATATATATTTGTATATACATACATCCTCCTATACATATATGTTCCCTTCGACTATCTTCATACTGAGAAAAATCTTATGAGTTAAATTATCATTTTTCCATGTAGGAACGTAAATAGTTAAATTTAATAAGTTCCTTATGATTTCTTTTTCCTGTTTACCTTCTCATGCTTCTCTTGCTTCTTGAATTTGACAGTCAAATTTTCTGTTCAGCTGTGGTTTTTTCATCAACAATGCTTGAAATTCCTCTATTTCATTGAATGACTATATTTTCCCCTGAAGCATTATACTCAGTTTTTCTGGGTAGGTGATTCTTGGTTTTAGTCCTAGCTCCTTTGACCTCCAGAATATCATATTCTAAGCCTTTCTATTCCTTAATGTAGAAGCTGCTAGGTTTTGTATTATCCTGATTGTGTTTTCACAATGCTTAAATTGTTTCTTCCTGACTGCTTACGGTATTTTCTCCTTGCCCTGGGAACTCTGGAATTTGGCAATAATATTCCTAAAAGTTTTCTTTTTGGGATCTTTTTTAAGAGGTGATCTGTGGATTCTTTTCATTTCTATTTTGCCCTCTGCTTCTAGAATATCAGGGCAATTTTGCTTAACAATTTCTTGAAAGAAGGTGTCTAGGCTCTTTTTTTGATCATGGCTTTCAGGTAGTCCAATAATTTTTAAATTATCTCCCCTGGATCTATTTTCCAGGTCAGTGGTTTTTCCCATGAGATATTTCACATTGCCTTCTATTTTTTCATTTGTTTGGAGCTATTTTATAGTATCTTGATTTTTCATAAAGTCATTAGCTTCCAATTGCTCCAATCTAATTTTGAAGGAGTTATTCTCTTCAGTGACTTTTTGAAATTCCTTTTCCATCCAACAAATTTAGCTTTCTAAGACATGCTTCTCCTCACTGGCTTTTTAGGGCCTCTTTTGCTATTTCAAGTAGTCTATTTTTTAAGGTGTTATTTTCTTCAGTGTATTTTTGGTTCTCCTTTAGCAGGCTGCTGACTCACTTTTCATTATTTTTCTAGCATCATTCTCATTTCTCCTTCCAATTTTTCTTCCACTTCTCTTACTTCATTTTCAAAATCCTTCTTGAGCTCCTCCATGGCCTATAACCAATTCATATTTTTCTTGGAGGCTTTTGATGCAGGGGTTCTGACTTTGATGTCTTCCTCACCCTCCATGCCTTGATCCTTTTTGTCCCCAAAAAAGGATTCTATCATTTGTTTGTGCTTCCGTTGCTTGTTCCTTTTGGCAGCCAATTACTTAACTTTTGAGCTTTTTGCCACAGTAGAACTCTGCTTCCAGAATGGAGAGAACTATGTCCCAGATCACTGGGGTTTTTGCAGCTGCTGGAGCTATTAGATAGGCACCCTCTCTACAGCCCCCACATGCTCTGGTTAACTGGTCATACACCCCAGGACCACCATCCTAGACCTCGATCTAGATCCAAGCAGGTCAAAGAAAGAATGTTTAGCCTCTGAATGGTCACTTGGTCCCCTATAATCTACGGGCCAGGAGCTCCAGAAGCAGCCACATGGCAGCAGCTATAGCCACCACACCTCCTCTGCTTCTCACTCAGGGGGTAGCAGCCAGACTATACTCTTCTATGCTTCCCTGAACCAACCAAGTTCCACACTGACCTTTTACTTTGTCTGAATTGAGAAGTCTGGAAACCATTACAGTTGCTGGTGATTTACTCTCATGAAGTCTGCTCTAATTGCAGATCGTCAGGGCCACCCTAAGGCTAAAACCACTGCTCAGGTGGGTCTTTCCTTGGCTCCTAGCGTGCTGCAATGGACCCTTCCTGCCAGGCTTCCTTCAGTGGGAAATTTGTTTCTCTCTGTCACTTTGTGGGTTCTGTAGCTCTAAAGTTTGTTTAGAGGGGTGGCTAGGTGGCGCAGTGAGTAGAGCGTCAGCCCTGGAGTCAGAAGGACCTGAGTTCAGATCCAGCCTCAGACACAATACACACACAAACAAAAACCTAGCCGTGTGACCTTGGGCAAGTTACTCAACCCCAACTGCCCTCCAAAAAGCAAAAAAAAAAAAAGTTTGTTTAGAGTCATTTTTTACATGTATTGGAAGAGGTGGGACCCAGAGATGCAGGGAAGTCTTGTTTCTACTCTGCCATCTTGGCTTAGCCCCTAACAATGTCTGTTTCTCAGGGCATTCCCTCAGGGGAAGGGAACAAATATTTATGAAGCACTTAATGTATGCCAGCACTATTCTAGCTTTACAAATATCTCATTTGATTCTCACCACAACCTGGAAGGTAGATGGTGTTATTATCCCTATTCTGCAGTTGAGGAACCTGAGACAGACAGAAGTTAAGTGACTTTCCCAGGGTCATACATCCATGACTGGATCTAAACTCAAGTCTTCCTGACTTCAGGGCCAGCACTCTATCCACTATGTCACCCAGCTGCCCTGGAATCAGAAGACTTGGGTTCAAATTATTTTTTCAATGTGACTATGTGTGTGACTTTGGGCAAATCACACAGCTAGTAAACTCCCTGGGCCCCCAAAGTGAAAAGAGATTTCTGAAACCATCTAATCCAATTCACACCTGAAAAAGAACTTTTTTTGTCCATACCCCCTTAGTCTCAGCATCCTCAACAAGGGATCATCCTGTCTCCACTTGAAGACTTCAGTGAGGCAAAATTCTCCATCCTGAGACACCATATCCTATTTTCAGACAGCTCCAATTGCTGGCAAGTTATTCCTTACCTTAAGGTGAAATTCACCTGAAATGAGCTTACTCCCTTCACTCCTGGTTGTTCCTTCTGGAGCTGAGCTGAATGAGACTTATCTGTCTTCCACATGTCAGCTCTCCAAATGCTGGAAGTGATTCTTCCATTACATATCTTCTCTAAGCTAAACATTTCCAGCTTCATTTGATTTTTGCATTGCTTGGTTTCCAGGCTCCTCTGGTTATCCTTTTGAGCATGTTACAATTTATCAATGCACTCCTCAGAACAGGTTACCTAATCCCCCCCCACCCCAGCCAAAAAAAATACCCCATTTGTGAGCCAACCATAGCACAGTACTGTGGGCCTATTACCAGGGGGCAATGTGGTCCAATGGAAAGAGCACAAGTCCTAGAGTCAAGAGACTTGAGTTCAAATACTGCCTCTGATACTTATTTCAATATCATTAAATCTCAGTATTTCAATTGCATTTCAATAGAATTTCCTTTCTTTGTAATGATGTTTTTATACAAGTAAAAACATTATTATGAGGAGAGGTTTATAGGTTTTGTCAAACTTCCAAAAAGGATTCAGGACAGCAAAAGAATGACTAAGAACCTCTGGATGAGACAGACTCTGAGGTCCCTTCCAGTTCTAGAGCTATGATTCTGTGATCCTATGGCATGGGTTCAGATCCCCTCTCTGATACCATCCTTGTGTCCCTGGGCAGCTAGGTGGTGTAGTAAATAAAGTACAGGACCAACAGTAAGGAAGACCAAGATCAAATCACTTCATCTCTGTCTGCCTTAGTTTCCTTATAAAAATGAGATATTTTAAGTGTGCTATATAAGTGCTAATTATTGTTATTAATAATAATGGTTATTTATTACTTAGCTGTTCTAGAGCTTTAGTTCTTCATACATAAAATTAGAGGTTGGCTGGACTGGATGGTTTCTTAGGTTTCTTCCAGCTCTAATCCTAGCCTCTTACAAGTTGCTTTCATTCTGGGCATTTCCTCAAAGTAGCCTAAGGCTGAACTTTTATTTATTTATTTATTTGTTCGTTCATTCATTCATTCGTTTATTTATTCATTCATTCATTCATTTATGTGTTTGTTTATTTATTTACTAATTCATCTATGTATTTGTTTGTCTTGGTTGCTAAATCACCCTGTTGACTCATATTAATCTTGCAATCCAATTAATTTTATACTTTTCCTCTTTTTAAAACAGGTTAGTTTTACAACTTCCAACTGTGACATGTTAAGTTATATGAAAGAAATGCCTTGGATTATAGAGAGCTTAAGGGTTACTGCCATACAAAGGGGCATCTAGGCAAGAACAATTGTAGAAGCATGACCATTGATTGAAAAAGAAAAAAAAATACGTGGAAATTTCAGTGAGATTTAAAAAAATACATTGGGTTTTCCTCCCAGTTTTTGTGCTATAAATTCATAAAGACTTTAGTTCAATTCACATCATGGGAGAAAGCAAAAATAGTATAGCAAACATGGTAATATGAGAATAAAATATAAAAAGTTCAGCAAACTATTACTTACAATTTGAGGCAATGTCTTCAGGATGAATGGCTTGAACATTTGCCTGCCTAAAATCTATGAAATATGTAAATGCAGAAGGACAGGATAATGAAATATGTAAATTAAGTGAAATAATTTTCCCCAATATATAACTAAAGTACCTAAGAAATTAAGGTGTTTTTTTTTTCAAACAGGGATAAAAGAAGGGTGAAGAGCACCCTTTCATTTCTAGTGTGAAAATATAGAGAATAAGAGATAAAACTTTTAAGCCTGCCAGTCTTTCAAGAGCTAACTAAACTGGCATGAATGAGTTTGTTTGTTTTTTTTAAAGCAATTGGGGTTAAGTATCTTGCTCAAGGTTAGACGGCTAGTCATTATTTATGTGTGGGTGCTCATTTTCTGAGGCCGGATTAGATCCTGGGTCATCCCAACTCCAGGACCAGGGCTCTTACTCACTGTGCCACCTAGCCACCCCCTGAATGAATTTTTTAAACCGAAATATTGCACAATTTTTGTCACATAGAGGTAATTTCTTTTTTTTCCCAAACCTAAGAGGGATTGCTAATCCAAATTAAACTAAGAATCAGAGAAATTTATAGCTGCAAGAAACTTTAGATATGATCTACTTCAATCCCATTGTGATGTCTAAAAAGATTTGAGAGACATAGTTTCTAGGTAATTTATTCATTTTGTTCATAAGGCTAGCAGGTTTTTAATAAAAAGATGGTCATTTACCCATCTCTCTTAGATCAAAGACAATCATGGTGGCAGGCTCACAAGTTTCTATGCCCTTTGAAGAGTGGGTGTTCAATGAAAGGTTCAGGGTGACATCAGTCACCCTTACCCTTGGAGTTGGAATTATCCCTATACTGAGACCACTCCCAGCCTTGGGCTATCTCGGCAAAAGGGCCTGTCTCCATACAAGCTTGTATAGAACACAACGTATTTCCCTGCTTCCTGGTAAGGAGAGTGAATTTAATTTCATTATCAGTAATGTCCTTCTAGAGACTGAACTTTTAGGACTTTGGAAGAAGGGGAGAGCTCTGAATCTCCCCCAAGATATTGGTTATTAATAATCTTTTCTCTCACCATTGTAAAAATGGAGAAACTTGTCCTTGTTCACCAATTAGTTAGTGACCAAGTTATAACTAGAACCCAAGATGCATAATTCCTAACCTAGCATTTTCTCTTCTACTATACCATAATGCCCCCTTTATAATACTGAACATAGTTCTCTAGGTTTGAAAGGAAGGAATAGGATGAGTGGGTAGAAGATTCAGAAAATGTGTTTGTACTTAGTATAATGGGAAGATATTTGAAGAGCAGAAGGTATTAAATTCTATTCCAACACATTTTTCTTTGTGTTATTGAGCCTCTTATATGAAATTGTGTGAAGGAAGTGGGAGGAAAGACAGTTTTTGAGATATTCTGCAAAGTGGCTGGCATGGCATCCAGAAAGCTAAACATTCAAAGTAAAGATGACAGAGACAGAGAGAGAGAGAGAGAGAGAGAGAGAGAGAGAGAGAGAAAAAAGAGAGAGAGAGAAACAGGGATGCAGAAGAGAAACAGGGATAGGAAGGGAGAGAGAGAGAGAGAGAGAGAGAGAGAGAGAGAGAGAGAGAGAGAGAGAGAGAAAGAGAGAGAGAATATTAATGGAAACTAGTAGTCACATGGAGCATAGGCAAAAGTTTTAGTCCAACAATGATAATTTTTAAATACATGAACTTTGGGAATAAATTCATATGTACAGACACAAATCTAATGAAAAATTACTTCTATTTAATAAAAATATTCCTTAAAAATAATGCAAAAAATAATTATTTCCAAAAAGAAAAGATCCATACTAGGCCCTGTATATCCTGAAATGCAATTGCCTGAGAAAAGCAGAATAGACAAGGAATGTTCCTTGCTCCACCTAGAATAGAACAGAAGAACTATCATTTTAACTTTCCCAAAGGGAAATAAGCAAGATCAAGAAGACCCCAAAGTCTTTGTGTCTTGAAGTCACAACAATGACTTCTACTTTGGTCAGATTGAATTTCTGAAGACTTAGTTTCCTTTCTATATATCTTATAGAGACCCAGGCCTGCTCATCTCTGTGTTTATGAGAGTTAAAGGAAACCTCATGACCTCTTCTCTCAAAGCTTGGCCAAACCCAAGGGAAAGTCCTCATCAGCATTTCAAGGGGAGGCTGGAGCACAGTTTGTCCAAGATATCTCAGAGGGCCTTCCTACATGAGTATGTCTTGGACTAAATGACTTCTAAGGTCCCTCCAGATTTAAAGTTTCTATGATTCTTTGTGAAAGTAATCTGAAAATTGTAATGTTGATTGCTGGTAAATATATTACTATTACTAACTTTGAAGAGCAAATGTGCTAAGGCTTCAGATAAAAACAGAAACATTTTATTGAGGCTTTCAAGCCCTTATTTGTGAGGTATCAAAACATGTTGATGGATTTCCTTTTACCAGTACTATTCTTTTATAATCCTCTTTAGCAGTAGTCTCCAAAATGAGGTCCATGGCATAATACCAAGAAGGCCTCAATGAATAGGAGACTGACCAATCAAATGCAGAGAAGGTAGATAACATTCCCCTCCCCACAGAATCATAGGTTTGCATCCACCACAACAAAACCACTTTCTTTACTGCTCCCATACTTAGGGCCACTCCATTGACCTTCTATTGCTATGCTGGTTCCTGGGCCCTCTGGGGTGGAAAAGATATAACCTATCCCAATCTAGGCACCTACAACTGTTCATGTAAATTTCCATTGCCCCTCCCCTACCCCTAGCATCGTCAATCCCTTTCCCTAATCACCACAGTGGACTCTGCATTCAGTATGACCCTTCCCTCTGTCCCCCATGCCCACATTTCATTTTCAGCAGAAAATTTTATGGCAGAGGGTAAACTGGCACAGATGGGTTATAATTACATTATGTTTCCTTCAAAATGACCCTTCTCTCTTTTGAATCTCTACATTTCCATGAAGAACACTAAGTTCTCAGTCTTGTCCTTTTCCTTGACTCCTCATTCAATGGAAACTACACTCTTCAAATTTACCATTTATCTCTTACTTGCCAAATTTGGTGGGGTTTTCCCCTCAGTCATCATCCTTATTGACTTTTCTGCAGTGTCTGCCATTACTGACTACCATATGCATAGCAGCACATGTATATAATTTAGAAATAAATACATGTTTAGATGGGTGTAAAGAAAAAAATTTGGCAGGATAGTATAGTCAAAAGAAGTCTGAGAACCACTTATTCTCAAGAGAGTATCACGGTACCACAACTGATCGGATATGGGACTATAGGGAAAGAATAACAGAGCTAGTGTGTGTGTGTGTGTGTGTGTGTGTGTGTGTGTGTGTGTGTGTGTGTGTAAGAGAGAGAGAGAGAGAGAGAGAGAGAGAGAGAGAGAGAGAGAGAGAATTTAAACAGGGGTTTTCTTGTCCTACTTCTTTTATCAGAGTTAATTGTCACAATGTTTTGAATAAACCAAAAAAATTCCCTGCATTTGGTTAGGGCCTGCCATTTCCTCTTATAAAATGATTATAGTAATATCTACTCCCTATGTTTCCCTTTTTGGGTAAATAAATTAATTAGACCTCATCTGAAAAGTCCTATGAGCTCTTGCACTAAATTCAGTTAAGAAAGTATGGGTTATAAAATAATATGATTTTAAAATAAAATGTACTAGAATTTATATATCCAGATAAACCCATCCATTCAAAGTAGTCACTTTAGGAGGCTATGTACTTATTATACCATTTGATCAACCATTCCCCAAAATGATTTCAGGATCCAATTGATCTATGAGGAATAGACCACAAAATAAGTGTACCAGCCTGAGAATGCTAGTCTCATTACTTTGTGGTCATACAAATCTCTTAAAAAAAACAAACAAACTGAAATTGTATTACCCAGTTTGGCAACCCATGTATTTAAACAGACGTGTCACTGAGTAATTTTTGGTTGAAGTGACTTGTCCAAGTACCTTAAGATGGTTATCACATCACATCTATTTAGGCTAAATAGGCTCATTTCCTGCAGCTTGTCATCATGCAGTATGTCATGGTTCCAAGGATGAGCCCTACCTAGATACTCTCCTCTGGTACACTACCAGTGGTCAATGTTGCTTTTAAAATGTAACAGTTAGAGTTAGACCACTACTCTACATATGGTCTGACAAGAATCTAGATAACTACAATTACTTTCTTGAAATTCATGCCACCTTTTAGTATCACCCTATGGCCAGGGTCTTATCTCTCTGTCATGTATCAACTTCCAGGATGTTCTATGGTATTCTCCCTTGGTAATTTCTGCATTTAACATGAAGTATTCTTCTCCACCCCAGTCCTAGCTGTCATCTTTGGAAACTTCAGCTCTCATGTTGTCACCTTTATAAGCCTAATTTCTCAGTTCATCAACTTCAGTTCCCTTGACTTTTGCCCCTATTTTATAGTAGAGGTCATTACTCACAGCCCAAACCTCCTAACTCCAAGATTTTGCCTTAGGAAATTCCCCTTTCCTAATGACAGACTCGTAGCCTTCTACCTCGTCTCTGCTTCTAGTCTCCAGTCCTGTTCTTCCCTTATGTTTTGTCATCTGGTTCCTCAGTTCCTTCCCTGTTCACCAAGTCCATCAGCCCTATTCTGGCTTAAGAGTATATACACAGGGGCGGCTAGGTGGCGCAGTGAGTAGAGCGCTGGCCCTGGAGTCAGAAAGACCTGAGTTCAGATCTGGCCTCAGACACTTAACATACACAAACAAAAAAAAAAAACCTAGCCGTGTGACCTTGGGCAAGTACTTAACCCCAATTGCCCTCCAAAAAGCATAAACAAACAAACAAACAAATAAATATCAACATCAACAAAAAAAAAAGAAAAGAAAAAAGAGTATATACACAAAATCATTTTGAAAAAAATCCATAGCATCATACAAATGAAATATATTGCTTTGCTTTTGTGACTATTACCACTGTTACTGTTGCTGCTACTATTATTCACAAGGGGAAGTGGAAGAGGCTACAGCATAAAACCACCAATGACCTTAGAAGAATAGTAATAAAGGCTGTCATCAGGGAATTGTATGATAGAAAGAGAAGATGGGCTTGTCAAATGGTGAGAGCAAGGGGTGACAGGTGTTAAGCTGGAGAGCTCATGCAGTGCTCAGTTTTATGGACAGTGAAATTAAGTTTTGTAAAGGTAAAATAACGGGGTCACAAAGGTATTGAGTGGCAGGGCCAGATCACCAGACACCAGTTCCAGAGTTTCCCTCTTACACTACACTACTCTCCCCATTTTACAGATGAGATCATTGGTTTTCTTGCAATGTGGAGAGAAATCAAGGAAGGTTTTCGGCAAGCTAGGTGACTCCCCTATGTTAAACTTTTGGAAAGACATGAGAATTGCACTGAATGGGTAGGCATGTATTGGAGGGCATGCCCATTTGATGAGATCCAAGATCTATCTGAGCACTGAAGAAGGGCAGTGATTATAAGACCATTTCAGGGAATGAGCAAGAAGCTGAGACATAAGCCCTTTCACATCTATGAGTACCTGCTCTTAATACCCTCTTGACACAGGAAGAAATTTAGTTCATTTTGTGGGACAAATGTGTCTGGGAGTTCATTGTATGGGAGGTCAGTGGATCAAAGAATTTTTTACTTGAACGAATAAAATTGGACAAGATATGACCCCTAAGGTCCCTTCTAGCTGGAACATTCTATTATTATGATATTTTCTGAAAAGAGAAGAAGTTCTATGGAGACCCTGATGGGGTTAGCAAAAGTTCCTCCCTGCTCCCATATTCTGTGAAAGGTGACTTTACTAGCAAGATCATTCTAACAGAATTGGAATTGTATCTAGGCTTTCTGGTCTGGCATAGAGAGCACTGCTGCCCTCTTGTGCTGTAATATTATAATCAAACAATAAACTTCAACCCTTGCAGACTCAGCTTTAATCATCAGATTTCTCTAGAAATCATTTGAAATTAAATTTGATTGGTTATCCAATATCTAAGGCGGGGGATAAAAAGAAGCGTAAGATGTTCTTTTTCCTCCAGGGCCTTCAGAAGTATTCACCCCTGCATTCGTGAATAATAATTTCATTGCATGGGCAAAGAATATCTTCTGTTTTAAAACATTTCAAATTTGTTCATGCAACAGATTAATATGTGTCATAGTTATTGAAAATTATCTTCTAACACAGAAATGCTACAGGAGTGAATAGGGTTTGATTCTCCCGAATCAGTGTCTGATCAGTTTTACATTATAAGCAAACGTTATATTTACATTATAAGAGAACATGCTTCCTGCAAAGCTTCAGGATGGCCAAGATACTTGAGACTCAGCAAATGGAGTGGCATGACATAGTGATAAGGCCACTGGATTGGAACCATGAATCCCAAGTTTGACTTCTACTTCTGCCATTGACTCACTATGTGACATCAGGTAGAAATGGTTGGACCATTTGTAAAATGGAATTATTATTTAATAATGTTTGTTATGGGGAAAGTTCTCTGTAAATCTTAAATTGATTTGTAAATATGAGTTATATTATTATGTATTTAAATTCTGTATTTATGTATTTAAATTCTATCTCTATGCAATATGGATGTGAGACTTGAAAGGAAACTTTGGAATCATCTAGTTTAGCCCCTCAGTTTTATGGACAAGGAAATTGCAGGGCCAGATCTCCTGACTCCACCTCCAGAGTTTTCCTATTACACTTCACTAATCTCCCCATTTCACAGATAAGACAATTGAGACATGGAAAGAAGTAACTTGTTCAAGGTTGCACAGTGATTTATAGAGCCATAACTTTCACCTAGATGACAGTCCAATAGCATAATTGAGTTAACTATCTTTTGGAGACAGAATTCATAAATTCAGAATAAGTAAATTAAGTAAAATAACATTTAAATGAAGGAATAAGAAATCTGTTGTTTTCCAATAAACTGGAATAAAACACTGACAGATGAAGGGGTCTTGTACATGGAAAATAGCCAATGTCACTAAATTGAAGAGTACATGGTGTAGAGTAAGATGAAGAAGACTGGAAAGGTAGGAGGGGGCTAGGTTTTGAAGGGCTTTGAATGCCAAATAGAGCATTTTGTATTTGATCCTGGAGACAGTAGAAAGCCAGTGGAATTTACTGAGTAAGGGAGGGAGTGATGTGATCAGACCTATATTTTAGTACAGTGTGAGGTAGCAGATGATGTCCATATAGCTGACTTTGCCACAAAATAACTATATGGCTTTGGGCTGACAAATCACTTGACTTCTCTGACTCTTTAACTTCCTCTTCTTTAAAAATGTGGATAATGATACTTAAGCTACCCATCTTGTGTGATTCCTCATGGAGTATCCAATGATATGTGTAAGATACTTTGTAACTTTCAAGTAGCATTAAATGTTAGATAATTATTTTTTTTAAGTATATGATCTCTTTGTTAATAGAAAAACAGAGAGAAGGTGGCCATGAAAAGGAAAGTCAGGTTAGATCTACAGAAACAAAGTTAGAGTTTATTACGGTTGTTTTTCAGAAAATTGTATCAATTAGGCCTTGCAACAATCATATACATTGTAATACATCTACAAGTGAGAGGCTTCATGGAATAGGACAGGGTATGCTAAAGACAGATCTAGGTTAGAATCCTCCTCTTGTCATTAACTAGCTATGTGACTTTGGGCAAATGACTTCTATTTGCTCCTGTTTCCTTATCATCAAAATGAGGGGTCTGGACTAGATGAGCTTTGAAATTTCTTCTAATTTTAACTTCGTTTGACTTAATATTAATCACTAGACAAGAAGCTATTTAAGGAGAAAGTCAGGGCCCCTTCTGGTATCTCCTTAGGGCCTCTACTAAGGGATAGGGACTGGAGCTGTGATTTCATTAGCTGAGGAAACTCTGGAATGAGGAAACTCTCCCTAGCTCAAGAGCAGCTCCAGTCTCACTTCATATCAAGCTGACTCCAGGTATCCTTAGCTCCTGATGACTTATTCTCCCTCTGCACTCCCAGAGTACATCTTGTCTTTACTGTTCGCTGACATAATGTGGCTTGTATTGCTATTGATTTGTTTATATGCAAGTTTATTTTGCCAACTCAGGTTTAAGTCAATGAAGAACTGGTACTATGATTTACATCCCTTTGTACCTCCTGAGACTGAGTACATCTACACACTGTAATCACAATACCTTCCCTTTACACAGTGCTTTAAGATTTGCACACTGCTTCATAGACATGGCCTAATTTGATCCAAGTTAGCCAAGGTATGCACTAGGTACTTCAGGTATTAGGATCCTTATTTTATGGGTGAGGAAATTAATGCTCAAGACAGTTAAATGATTTGCCCAATGCCAGAGGTGAAGTTTAAAAATAGGTGTCTACTGATTCTAAGTTTACTCTCTAATAGGTAACCCCAGTAATTGCTTAGTCAGTCGATCAGCTTTTATTAAGGACCTCCTTTGTGCCAAACACTGTGTTAAGTACTGAGGATACAAAGAAAGGTAAAAGATACTTCATGCTCTCAAAATAACTTATATACAGTCTAATGGGGCAGGGGGAGGGAGGGTGAAGAGACAACATGTAAACAACTGTATGCAGATTGGATAATTTGGAAATAACTCTCAGAAGGAAGGTACTAAGATTAGGGGAGACTGGGCAAGATTTATTATAGAAGATAGGGCTTTAGCTGAGACTTAAAGGAAGCCAGAGTAGTAGGGAGTAGAGATAAGGAGGGAAAAAATTCTAGGCAAAGGGGACAGTGAGTGAAAACCCTCAGAGCTGGGTAAAGGAATGTTCTATGTGAAGAATAACAAGAAAGTCATTCATGAGATCAGAAAGCATATGGAGGAAAGTAAGATGGAACAAGCCTGGAAAAGTAGGAGGGGACTAGGTTATGAAGGGCTTTGAAAGCCAAAGAATTTTACATTGTATCCCAGAAGTAATAGGGAGCCACTGGAGTTTATTGAATGGGGATGTGACGAGGTCAGAGCTGCATTTTAGGAAGATCATTGTGACAACTGGTGGGTTAGAGTGAGGAGTGACATGAGCTAGGTAGTCCAGGCATGAAGCGATAAGGGTGATAAGTGATGGCAAAACCAGAAGAGAGGAGGATGAAGATGAGGCAAAGGGGGGAGAACAACAGGGTAACACAAGCAAAGATGAGGAGTAAAATAATAAGATAAAGAGACAGCACCAAGAAAGTTGATACAGATAGTAATATTATTACAGTCATTTCTGCAGCATTTTATCAGTGATAAAAAAAACCAAGATAAGTGAGCTGAGAGATTTTCTTATATGAGAATAATAGGGTTAGAGACCTATAAAGTTATGCAAAAGAAATCTTCTATTCATATATGAATATTTCTGTGAAGCTCCATTTAGTCTGTCAGGTTGCTCTTCTAATGATAATGACTCACATTTATACAGTGCCTTATGTCTGGTCGTCAAAGTACTTTCCTGTCAAGAGCCCTATGAAGCAAAAAAATACTAATTATTATCCCCATTTCACAGAGGAGCAAACTAAGAATCAGAGAGTTTAACTGGTAGTAATGGTAATAGCGATAATACTGACTTTATATCGTGGTTTAAAGTTCACAAAATACGTTTTACACGCTTTTTCATTTGCTTTTACAACTCAAAAAGTATGTACCATAGGCTGTGTTCTCATTTTTCAAATGAGGGAACTAAGCCTCAAAAAGATTAGGTGACTTGCCCAGATGAGAAAACAGACTCAGACAGGTCAGTGACTAGACTGTGGTCATAAAGTTAAGTGTCAGAGGCTAACTCGAAGCCCAGCATTCTTTCCCTGACCCCACAGTGTTTTCCTCTTAATATGTTTCTTAAACCAGAACACATCTAATGTACTCTTCTGAGCACTGCAAGGAAATGTCTTCATGGAAGTTGAAGGATGAAAAGCTTATTTGTTGCTGTGAACCTTGATTTTGTTCTTGTTATTATGGTCCCTTTCCCCTAAAAGGGGAAATCTCATGGTGACTTGGAAGTGATCTAAAGTTTTTGAAGGCTGTAAGAGTAGGGAAACAAGTCCCAGCAGGTCTTGCCAGGTCAAAATGAGGTCATATACAAGTCTGAAGGTTAAGCGATTGTTTGTTAGCCAAGGAACACTCTACCCAGGTGTGGATGGGCTGGTAACCAGAAGCTTAGCCACTGAGTGCTGATTTGTCATTGTTGTTTTCAAATGGCCAACTCGTGAAATGTTGTTATTCAGTCATTTTCAGTTGTGTCCTACTCTCTGTGACCCAATTTGGGGTTTTTTAGGCAGAAATTTTTAAGTAGTTTGCCGTTTCCTTCTCTAGCTCAATTTACAGATGGGGAAACTAAAGCAAATCCAGTTAAGTGACTTTCCCAGGGTCACACAGCTACTAAATGTCTGAGGACTGATTTGAATTCAAGACGATGAATCTTTTTGACTCCAGGCCTGACCCTGTATCCACTGAGTCACCTAGATACCCTACTGAAGATTTGAAAATAGCATAATAGCATTCTATCACAATCATATACCACAACCCCATTCTCCAAATGATAAGCATCCCTGCAGTTCTATTTGGTTTTTTTGCCGCCGCAAAAAGAGCTGCTATAAATATTTTGGGGCAGGTCGGTGATATAGTGGATAGAGAGCCAGGCCTAGAGTCAGAAGACTCATCTTCCTGAATTTAAATCTGGCCCCTGACACTTATAAGCAGTGTGACCCTGGGAAAACCAGTTAACCCTGTTTGCCTCAGTTCCTCATCTGTAAAATGAGCTGGAGAAGGAAATGTCAAAACCTTCCAGTATCTCAGCCAAAAATTTCCCAAATAGAGTGGTTGGATGTGACAAAAAATGACTGAACTGAATGCATATATTTTTGTGCAAATATGTCCTTTTTTCTTTTCTTTTATCTCTTTGGAATACAGACCTAGTAGTACCTAGTTGTATTGCTGGGTCAAAAGGTATCAAGTTTTGTAGCTCTTTGTGCTTAGTTCCAAATTCTTCTCCAGAATGAATGGACCAGTTCACAACTGCATGAACAATGCATTAATGTCCCATTTTTTCCACATCCCCTCATCCCCTTCAACATTTGTCATTTTCTTCTCCTACCATGTTAGCCAGTATGATAGGTGTGAGTTTTTTTAATTTGCATTTCCCTAATTAGTAATTATTTAGAGCATTTTTCATGTGACTTGATAGCTTTGATTTCTTTCTTCTGAAAACTGTCTATTCATAGCCTTTGACCATTTATCAACCAAGGAATGGATATATGTATACACACATATATGTATATATACACATATATATGTATATATATGTACCTATGTATGTATGTATATATAAATTTGGTTCAGTTCCCTATACATTTCAGAAATGAGGTCTATATCAGAGAAATTTGCTGTAAATTTTTCCCACTTTCCTGTCTTCCTTCTAATTTTGGCTCCATTAGTTTTATTTGTGCAAAACCTTTTTAATTTCATGTAATCAAAATTATCTATTTTACTTCCTGTAGTCCTTTCTATCTCTTGTTTGGTCATAAACTCTTTTCTTATCTATTGATAAGACAGGTACATTCTTCCTTGCTCTCCTAGTTTACTTATATCACCCTTTATTTCTAAATCATTTATCCATATCAGTCCTTTCTTGGTATACAATGTGAAATATTGATCCATGCCTAGTTCTATGCTAAACTGCCTTCCAGTTTTTCCAGCAATTTTTGAGATTCTGGAATTGCCTACCCCTGCCCTGACTATTTTCCCCTCTACTGTAAAAGCTCTTCTTTCCATATAAGTTTTATGTGAGGTAATTTCCCCCATCCTTCCTCTCCCTTCCTCCTCCCTCTTTCTCACCTACCCATTCTTTTAATATCATCTCATTAACTCATTTCCATACCCTCTTTCTATATAGAACCCTTCTAACTGCCCTAATAATGATGAAGTTTTTATTTAATATCATCTTCCCAGATAGAAAAGTATCCAGTCTAACCTTATTTAGTCCTTGTGATTGCTCTATCTTGTTTACCCTTTTATGCTTCTTTTGAGTCTTGTATTTGAAAGTCACGTTTTCTATTTAGCTCTTGTCTTTTCAACAGGGATGTTTGAAAGTCCTCTATTTCCTTAAATTTCCATCTTTTCCCTTGAAGAATTATACTCAGTTTTTCTGGGTAAATTATACTTGGTTGTAATCCTAGGCCTTTGGCTTTCGATAATATAACCCAAGCCTTTATTTTGGTAGTTTCTAAATCTTGTGTGGTCCTGACTGTGGCACCATGGTATCTGGATTGTTTCTTTCTGGCTTCTTGAAGTATTTGGTCTTTGATCTGGGAGCTCTGGAATTTGGCTATAATATTCCTGGAAGTTCTCATTTTGGGGATCTCCTTCAAGTGGATGATGTATTAAATCACAATGGATTTTTTTATATCTTATTATCTATTTCTAAGATATTGAGGCAGTTTTCCTAGATCATTTCTTAAAATATGATGTCTAGGCTCTTTTTTAGATCATGAATTTCAGGTGACCCAATAATTCTTAAATTATCTCTCCTTGATCTATTTTCCAGGTGTGTTGTTTTTACTATGAAATATTTCACATTTTCTTCACTTTTTTCTTCATATTTTTCATTCTTTTAACTTCACTTTTATTGTTTTACAATGTCTCCTGGAGTCCTTAACTTTTAATTACCCAATTCTAATTTTTAAGAAATTATTTTCTATGTGTTTATTAGGAATTTATGTGTAGAGCCCATATTAGATTGCAAACCATCTTGGGAGGGAGGGGGGGAATTGAAAACTTATGGAAGTGGATGTCGAAAACTAAAAAATAAGTAATTTAAGATAAATAAAATATTTTTTTCAAAAGAGAAATTATTTTCTTTTTCCATTTGTACAATTCTTTTTTTTTAAACAAATGCTTTATTAACTTCTGTTTTACATCATTCATTTCCACCAGATTTTGAGTTACAATCATTTTCCCCCCGTGTTGTTCCCCTACCCACCCTCCCAGACTAGCAGTCCCGCAAGATATCTCTTCCTCCAATCTACTCTCTCCCATACCTTCTCCCATACCCCCTTCGACTTTTCCATTAGAGGAAGGTGAGTCTTTGTGTCCCAATGCCTGCACATCTTATCTCCCTATTACAAGCAAAAGAGTATTAATAACAGTATTTATATATATTTGAAACATTTAATCTTAAGACCTCAAATTTCAGATCCATTTCCTTCCTCCCTTGTCACCCATTCCCTCTGGGAAAATAAGTAATTCAGTATATGTTGTACATGTCTAGCTATGCAAAACATTACCATAGTAGATATATTGTACAAGGCTGCTTATACTTCCCTCCCACTCATCCTACCCCCCACCTGGTCCATTCCCTACTTGATCCTGTCCCTCTTCTATAGTGGGTACTTCCAACCTCCCCTCCCCCCAAGGATGCCCCCCCCCCCCCATCAATCATCCCTCCTCTCATCCCCCTTCCCCCTATTCTGCTACAGGTTGAGATATCCCATTTAGTATGTATGTCATTCTCTCCCTGAACCAAATTCAATGAGAATGTGGTTTTGCCTTTTTGCCTTCCTTTTCTCCCCCTCCCTTGCAACCACTTCCCCTTGCTTCTTCTACATGAGATAGTTTACCTACCCTGTCTCTCCCCATCTCCTCTTGCCACTTTCCTCTCTCACCTCATAATTTCATCCCTTGAGTATTCTCCCTCCCCAACAAATTCAACCTATGCCCTCTATCCATATCCACACACATTCACATATGTATTCATATGACCACACATCCTTCTTCCATTATTTTCATAGTGATTCAACCTCTATTTTGCCCTCTGGATCTAAAACATCAGGGCAATTTTCCTTGAGAATTTCTTGAAGGGTGATTTCTAGGTTCTTTCCTTGATCATGGCTTTCAGGTAGTCCAATAACTTTTAAATTGTCTCTCCTGGATCTATTTTCCAGGTCAGTGGTTTTTCCCATGAGATATTTCACATTGCCTTCTAATCTTTCATTTGTTTGGATCTGCTTAACAGCATCTTGATTTCTCATAAAGTCATTAGCTTCCATTTGCTCCAGTCTAACTCTGAAGGAATGAATCTCCTCAGTGAACTTTTGAGATTCTTTTTCCATCTGGCAAATTCGACTTTTTAAGGCATTCTTCTCCTCATTGCCCTTTTGGGCCTCCTTTGCCATTTGAGTTAGTCTATTTTTTAAGGTGTTGTTTTCCTCAGTCAGGCTGTTGACCCTCATTTCATACTTTTCCTGTATCCTTCTCATTTCTCTTCCCAATTTTTCCTCCACTTCTCTAATTTGATTTTTAAAGTCCTTCTTAAGGTCCTCTATGGCCTGCAACTCGCTCATGTTTTCCCCTGGGGCTTTTGGAGCAGGACTTCTAACCTCACAGTCCTTTTCCCGCTCTGTGCCCCCAAAGTAGGAGTCTAGGGTTGCATTTTTCTGTTTCCTTTGCCTTGGCATGTTGCCGCTTAATTACTTGACTTTGGGGCTTGTTGCCACACTATGGCTCTGCTGCCAGACAGGAATTTTCATCCTGAATGCGTGGGTGACAACTTCCATTTCTGGAAGCTGGAAATCCACCCACGACCTCCACCCCAGATCACAATCCAGATCCAGGGAGGTTAAAGCAAAAGCGATTACCCCCCAAGAATGATCGCTGGATCTCCCTACAGTTCACAGGCCAGGAGCTGGAGCTGCCTCTGAAAACTACAAAATGGCATGTCTCCTCAGTGGCTTCTAGCCCCTAGGGGAGGAAGCCGACACATTCCCCAAATGCTGGTCCCAAAGTCCATAGGGCACTAACCTCTTACTTTGTCCTAGGCATGTCTATGTTGATAATTCTGGAGTCGTCACAGCTGCTGGTGTTCTGGGGTCTCTCCAGCCGGCTGCTGGCCCTGCTGCCCTGGGACTAAAACCTCAGCTCATGGGAACCTGGGCTCTGCTTGGCTCAGCTCCCAGCGCTCTGCATGCTGCGCGCTGCCGGCTCCCAGACCGCTGCGCTGGTCCTTCCTGCAGGGCTGCTGGGCTGTCCTCAGCAGGAGGTTAGCTTCTCTGTGTTGTTCTGTCGGTGCTGGGGCTCCAGAAGTTATTCAGAGTCCCCTTTTACATAGTTTGGGGGGAATCTGGTGGCAAAATGGCTTGGATGAGCTGTTTCTACTCTGCCATCTTGGCTCTGCCCCCTGGTCAATTCTTTTTAAGGAGTTATTTTCATCAATGAATTTTTGTGCCCCATTTTTTCCCATTTGACCAGTTCTGTTTTTTAAGATATTATTTCCTTCAGTATTTTTGTCCCTCTTTTACCACACCACTGTCTTTTTTTTTTTACAACTTTCTTCCTTTTTTATTTCTTCACCTACTTTTCCATCTTTTACTCTTATTTGATCTCAAAAATCATTTTTTTAGTTTTTCTAGGAATTCTTATTGGGCTTATATCCAATTTGAATTTTTTTCATTGAAGCTTTGTAACTATTTTGACTTCATTGTCTTTTGAATTTGTGTCTTGATCTTTCCTGTCACCATAATAAATTTTTATGGTGAAGTTATTTTGTTGTCGTTTGATCATTTTCCCCCCCACTGTATTTCTTGATATGGAATGTTATGTTAATGTTGGGATCTCTTCCTGGCATTGGGAGACAGAGGGTTACTGTCTCAAGCTTCATGCTTTTTCACACTGCTGTTTTCAGAGCTAGTTCTGAAAGATTGGAAGTTTTCGGTGCTTCCAAGGTTGTGTGATCTGGGAAGAGGTATGGACACTGTTCTCCTGGTCTGCACTCTGCTCCTTACCCAGGACGGGCCCCTCATCCCTTAGGACTGCAATCAATACTACTTCTCAGGACTATTCCTCCCTTGGAAATGGAAATAATATTGTTCCTCAGGGTCACTGATCCACTGGGACCAGAAGTGATACTGCCTCTAAGAGCTTCCACTCCCTCTTGACTAAAAGTGTGTCTCTCTGCTCTTGGACAATGACACAGAAGTAGTAATAGGCAATGGAGTTGTTGATCAGCTTGTGGTCATAGGTCTAGTGCTGGCATAAGGGTCCCCATAATTCCTTTTCTGACTGTTTTCCAGGTCCTCATTTCATCTCTGGTTTGATAGCTTTCAAAGCTCTTGCTGCTTCTGTTATACCACTCCCCTAGCCCTACCACTGGTGTTTCATCTACATGGGTTCCAGGCCATCCTGCTCCCTCATATTCCAGATCTCTCTTTCTGACTTCTTATGTAGTCTTAGGGTTGAAGAATGTCTCATTGTGACCTTTTATTAGCTCTGCTATTCTGTAATGTTAATGGGATATAAGATCTTCCCCATCCATTAATAGGCCTCAAGGGGAATTCATTAAGGGAAGCTTGCTTAGGGGAGGCTTGCTTATAGGAAGGCTTTCACACCTTTTGCTAATTTCTAATTAGGCACTGAGTCAAAAGGGTTATGATACCTTCTGGCTCTGAGAAGTGTATATATACTCAAATTGGTATTCTGCTTTGGGGGTCCCTTATGAGAAGGACCTTGTGATTCTTGTGATTCACCCAATTGAGATTCTGGGTGGCCATATGTTCCCAGCTCCCTGACTTCTCAGATGTAAAGGCTGTCTCAATCCAGGGATGTATTTAAAGTGTATAATTGATTCAGGCAGTCAGACCCTTTCTGTTGGTCTTTAGTTTTCTGTTTGTATTTTCTCTAAAGTTCAGGCTTCTGACTTTTCCCTTGAACTAGTAAAGATAGTTTAAAAGATTATTGGCCCCTTAAACAGCTATCTTTCCTAATAAAGCAGATCTAAGAACCTATGCTAGTAGCCACCCTGGGTATGCCAGTGTGGTTGCTGCTACACACTATAAAATTGAATTTGAAGCATTATTTTAATGTTTTTAGATGGGAATGTTGGGAGAACTCAGCTCAGTGCTTTCTCTATTCTATCATCTTGGCTCCCTCAACAAACATTTATTTAAGAACTTACTGTGTGCCAGACACTGTACTGGGCACTGGAGTCTTCAAGGGAACTAAGAATTACAGGAAGTAGAGATAAAGAAGGAAAACATCCTAAGCACGTGGCATAGCCTGTACAAAGACAGGAAGGTGAGAAAAGGAATAATTTTATAGGGCATAGCAAGGAGGCTAGTAGGGCTGTAATATAGAGTATATATGGAGGAGTGATGTGTAATCAGCCTGGAAAAAGAGGTTATAACCAGATTACAAAAGGCCTTAAGAGGTAAATGTGGTAGTTTGCATTTTATCTTAGACATGTATTGACCCTGAGTATCCCTACATATTCCTAGGTGCTGTCATTCACTTTCTTTTTCTCTCTGTGTCCATATTCACTCTTATGACTTTGGTAATCATCTCATTAGATGACTCCCAAATAGAGGCAAAGAGAGAATGAGTCATAAGTTTCCCCTGAGTATATTTCCCATTTCTAACTGCCTAATGAGTACCTCTACCTAGATGTCCCACTTGGACTTCAAATTCAACATATCCAAAATTAAATTAATCCTCCCACCTAAATTTGTTTCTTCTTCCAAATTCTATTTCTGTTCATGCAACCCCAGCTTCTAAGTGTCACAGGCTCAAACCGCATAATGATATTTAACTCTTCCCTCTTCATTACATATCAATTTCCCCATTTATAGATGGGGAAACTGAGGTTCAAAGACTTTAAGTGACTTATATAGGGTCATTCAGCTAATAAGTATCTGAAGCAGGATTTAAACTGACTCCAATTCCAGAATTCTATTCAAGATACCACAAAGATACAGATCTGAATGTCATTCTCCTAATCAAGAAACCCTAGTGGCTCCCTTTTGCTTTTATGGTAAAATATATATCCTTTGGTTGCCAATTAAAGTCCTTCACAACCTGGCCCCATCCTATGTTTTCACCCTTATTATATATCATTTATCTTCCCACACTCTTACAGTCCAGTCAAACTGGCCTTCTCACTCTCTTAAAGGATTTCTATCTCTTGCAGTGCCAATCTCCATATCTGGAGTGCATGCCCTCCTCACCTTCGTGACATAGAACACACTTCTGCAGAAAGCTTTTCTGCATTCCCACATTAGCCAATGCCCTCCCTCCCAAACTATCTTATGCTTATTCTGTATTCATATATGTGTGCATACACGTATATACATATGGGTATATATACTAATAAATGCATACATATGTATGTATGTGTGTATATGTATGTATATGTTGTCTGCTGTAATATAAAGTAAGCCTATTCAGTATGGATTGTTGTTTTGTTTTGTTTGTTCTATAATAGCACAGTGCAATAAGTATTTGTTGATCAATTCATGGATGGAAACCAAGGAAGAAAAGAATATCCTAGAAGAGAAAGGGGTCACTCCAGGAGTATCAAAAGGCTTAAGAAGATGAAGACTAATTAAAACAATTTGAAATTTTTAGGAAAAAAAGTTACTATACAATTTACATAATCTCCCCAGCAATTTTACTGCTGGGTTTATTCTTCAGTTGAAGAAGCACAGTGATAGAAGGAACCTATACTCTCCATCTTGAGATTACTTTTTAAAACTTTATTCACATTTTCTATTTGATGACCTGTAAATGTGTTTCTTCCTACAAAAAGAAGAAACTCTTTTAGGGACAGGAGTATTTTGGTTCTGTCTTTTTATCCTGACCAAAAAGCACAATGCCTCACTTAACGAAAGCCATTGAGTTGAACTGATGAGCAGCCAACTGGTCATAGCAAAAAGCAAGGGAACAAACATTTGTGGCCAACAATTGAAGGAATGGTTAAAAATATTTTCATATATGAATCAGGTATGATATTATTGCACCAAAGAGATAACCAAGATTAAAAAATCAGAGAAGCATGTGAAGACTCATATGAACTGAAGCAGAGTAAAGAAAGAAAAAACAAAATTATACACAATGACTACAGTCACACAAATGAAAACAAAACTTAGACAACAGAATCAAGTCAAAGTCAGTGACCAATATTGCACCAATATCTGATGTTAAAATATGTTTCCTTTCTGTTAAAAAAAGTTAACTATAAAATAAAAATATTCTGCACTGTGGGTAGTTGAGTGGTAGGTTTTCAAATAAAGGATGTATGACCATTTAAAGATTTTCTAGAAGCTGTTTCTATAGTTATGTATTTGTGTATGGTCTCTGTTGCCTCACTAACTCTGAAATTCTGTGATTTTAAGATTCTGGCATTTTTCTATTTTCAGTGTGTCTTGACATTTATTATTTTATCCTTACAAAAACCCTAACAAGGAAGGAAAGCAAATCTCACTATTCACATTTTACATATGTCCCTGTGTACATTGTTCTCCTGGGCCTGCTTACTTCACTTTGCAAGCAATTTCTGCTTCCTATGATTCTCTTAAATTGTATCTTTGTACATCTGTTGCCATGTTATATTATTTCATTATATTCATATATCACAACTGATTCAGCCCTTCCCCAGTTGATGGGCAGCCTTTAGTTTTCAGTCCTTTTCTCATTTCCTTCCTTTTTTCTCCTTTTAAACCCCCTTTCAGAATTAGTAAAAGTTGTTTTGTCCACATCACAGACATTAATCTATTCAAAACAGAAAACAAATGCAAATAATAATAATAGCTCTCTTTGTTTGGCATTTTATATAGTTACAAAACACTTTATGGGTGACTCAGAGTGATGCAGTGGAAAGAACACTGGCTTTTGGAGTCAGAAAAGTGGGTTTCAAAACCTGCCATTGTTATTTACTACCGCATGACTTTGAGCAAATATCTGAGCCTCAGTTTCTTCTTCTGAAAAATGAGGTGTTTGGCCCAAATGGCCCCTAGGTTTTCTTCCCATTTCATGACACTATATCATTGACATTTGAACCTCACAGTAATCCCATGAGGTAGGCATTATAAATATTATTATCCCCATTCTACAGCTAAGAAAACTGTGGTTTAGTGTAGTTGTTCAAGGTATACATAGCTAATAAATGGCAGAACTCAAGTTCAAAACCAAATTTTCTGAATCCAAGTTCAATACTGTTTATACTACTCCCTATACAGTATGATTTTAAGATATTGTTTCTTTATACTAGAGAAGGGAGTGATTACATAAACTTAATGAAAACTAGTCGATAAGACTCAATGATGTAATGGACTCCTGCCTGTCTTTACTAATCATCCTCACCTCTTACTAACAGCATTTTCACTGCTCTGCAAGCTTCCATCTCTGACCTTGCATAAACTCACTACCACTTAGCCAAGATCCATCAAGTCTGTTCTCTGGCTTGCATTGACATAGCCCCTGAACCATGTATTCACATATATCAAAGTCTGTCCCTCAACAAACACTTATTAAATCCTTACTATGTGCCATGTATTGGGCTAAGTACTAGGGAAAGGCAAGGTGGAAAAAAAAAAACAGCCCAAGCATTCAAGGAGCTTATATTCTAATGAGGGAAATATATATTGTACAAATGGGAGATACTCTCTGAGTGGAGGCACTGGTGAGGACAGAAGAGGAGGGAGGGGAAAGAGGGAACTAAGAAAAGCCTCTTCTAGAGGGTAAGGTTTGAGATGAAGTTTTTCATTTGTTCATGCAAATGCTTCTGTTACTGCCATAGAGTCAAGTTTCAAAAACCTATTTTGACCAGAAAATGTAATCAGTTCTATGTAGGTAGTCTCATCCCTTTATTGTTATAGACTTTCCTCCTTTTAGGTCCTGGAGATTATCATTTTTGCTAAAGGGATATATTGATATTCCATAATCTCTCTCTTCTCCTCTTCTCTCTTCTCTCTTCTCTCTCTCTCTCTCTCTCTCCCTCCCTCCCTCCCTCCCTCTCCCTCCCTCCCTCTCTCTCTCTCTCCCTCTCTCTCTATTTCTCTCTCTCTTTCAAACTCCAGATTGACTGAGGATTTTTAAGCCTTTTATGATATGGTATTATGATCTGAGAATGTTGGACGGTTTTTATTTGTCTTTTTGGTAAACCAAGGACAAAAATCATGTAGATAAATTACATATTATATTTTTTCAATCTGTATGACCCAAAGATATGGTATGACTCACAGGGATAGGAACTAGACCTAATTTCATTAGTATAAGGTACTCTTTAGTGAGGGAACTCCTTCCACCAGTGCAGGTCAGCACCTTCTCTGCAACAAGGAGTCTTATGCAATTGCTTAGAACACTGAGAAGTTAAGTGACTTGCTCTGGGTAACAGCCAGAATGTGTCATAGGCAAGATTTCAATCCAGGTTTTCTTGACTTTGACGCAGATAACCTATCCACTGTCACATTTAGTCTCTGTGTGGCTCATTGGCATTTATATAGACTGTTTTCTTCCTTCCAAATAAATGTTATGCCTTTAATTTTTCTAGCATGGAAGATTCACAGTATGGACAGCTCTGTACTCCCTCCCCAAGAAAAGTGCAAAAATTCATTTTTTCCACTCATACTGCCTCTCTGTAACTTTCTTTAGGAATGCCCCAGTGGTGTTGTTAATGAAGAAACCTTCAAAGAGATTTACTCTCAGTTCTTTCCACAGGGAGGTAAGTACAAATGGAAAGTTGTTAACATGCTCTGAAAATGAGCATTCCAGCTGTAATTTGGAATGTGATTTTGATCTTCCTCACATCCCTCTGGTTGTTAAAAATGATTGTGTATATTTAAATAATATACAGCGGTCACAACTGGAACCAACACATGAGTAGTTAGACCTACTTTTGTTAAAGAAGGAAAAGGAGAAATCCTTTTTATTAGGTTCTATGATGATTTTAATGATAATGGTAAGGGAATATAGCACTCATATGACTGTCTTTGTACATGTTTGGTTTTTCTTTGTCATTTTGTCTTTAAGTATAATCTGCATCATTTAAATCTAGACATTAAGAAAATGATCAATCAAGTCCTGATTTGTATCATTTGCTGACTTCCAAGGTATAATAAATGTTCACACTATGAATTTAACAATCAGCTTTCTGGAGCCAGGCTGAACTGGTTCTAGCCCACCCATGCTTAACTGTATGTATAACAGTAAATCTGATCCCCTGAAAGCTAGTAAAATTCCAGTGCATCACAGTTATCCTTCTGACAACTGTATGGCCATATGTTTCTACACCAACATAAAAGGAATGAGAAAGGCATAAGCATTCATACAGCACCTACTATGTGTCAGGGACCATATTAAGCACTTTTTTCAAATATCTCATTTGGTCCTCATGACAACCCTGGAAGCAGATGGTGTTATTATTCTCATTTTTTTTTACAGTTAAAGAAACTGAGGCAAGTAGAGCTTAAATGGACTTGCCCAGGGTCACAAAACTAGTAAGTGTCTGAGGTCTTATCTGAACTCAGGTCTCTTGACTCCAGACCCAGTGCTTTGTGAATTATGGTGTCACCTAGCTGCCTTAGCATACTTACACTCTAGTAATGTAGACAGGATCTGAAACAGGTAATTAAGATTTAAATCCCAGCTCTAATATTTAGTATTTGTGTAACCCAGACAATCCAAACAGCCTCCTTGAGCCTCAGTTTCCTCAACTATAAACTCTCTTCTACTATTGCTTCAAGGAAAGCATTTTACAAATTCATAATTATAAAAAGATCCACTTAAAATATAATTTCATTTCCACATATAATTTTTAAATTATTTTAGACTGAAAATTATTGAAAGAATTAAGTATATACACTCTAATCATGTATTCACATACATTTCTGTGGAAATTATTACAATCACAAACAGAAATAGGAAGCATTTTATATACTTATATATATGTATATATATAGTTTATAGTAATGGATAAAGTTATTACATGAAACAAATTCAATCCAACTTCACATTAAAATTTCATCTTTTTTTGAAAGACAGTATTTCTACATTATGGACTCGCTACTTAAAATATATTCCCTTGACAAAAGATTACATATTAAAAAGTCCAAATATATAAGAAGAAAACCAATTTCTTTACTTTTAAAAATTCTTTGATTGTCCATGTTAATCAAAATAAATTACAAGTATTGTGTATTACTGATGGCTATAAATTTTTAAAATATATATGACTTGCAATTTAAAAAATTGATACTGCTTGCCCATAGTTTGCTATAATGCTAATGAAGGGAAAAAATCTTGTAAGGAAGAAAATTCAAGTGGTGATCATTTCCCCCGACCTATAAAAGTCTTCTTTGGATAGCTTTTATGAATTGTCAGTTTTTGTTCCTGGTAAAGAAGGAAGAATAAAAATGATATGTCCTGGATATGTGTGTGTGTATATATTATACTAATATATACACACACATACATTGCAGCAAATATAGTATGTGCATAGCAAAATTTGCCCATGTTATATATGTATATGTACTATATGTCTATTGCATAATATACATATTATATGTGATGAGTTTGTTTGTAATTTCTATTTCTTGCAAATAATATGTAATAATATATAAATGCATGTATAAATAGTATTCCAAAAATATTAGTGCAGTTTTAAGCTTTAATAGCTTAAACATATATATAAAAATACAAATATGTAAATAAACATGTATGTATATACATACTATATAGTATACATATGTACAGTGTGTATATGATTATGTATTTATTATACATATTATAATTATATATTATAGCATACTGCATATATGATTATATATAATTACATTAAAGAAATTCATTATATATTTGCATATATATGTATATATGTGTATGTGTGTGTGTGTGTGTGTGTGTGTGTATTTGTATGTGTATAGGCCCAAAAGTCTTGGTATAATTTTAAGGTTTTTTTGTTTTGCTTTTTGTTTTTTGGAGGGGGAAAGCAGGGCAATTAGGGTTAAGTGACTTGCCCAAGGTCAGTTAGTAATTGTCAGGTGTCTGAGGCTGGATTGGAACTTAGGTCCTCCTGCCTCCAGGACTGGTACTCTATTCACTGCACCACCTAACTACCCCCAATTTTAATTTTTAATAGCTTAGCATTAAGACTTCTGGAACACCCTGGATATATAGCTAGCTATCTAGCTAGATGTATGTAGATATAGATACACACACATATGTCTCCACATGTACATAATCTCAATTTCCCCAGATAAGATGCTTTATTTAATGTGTAAAGTATCCTGTAACTTGCATTGTCTCAAGATGTGAGGCCACAGCATTTATGGGAACTATTAACATGGAGAACAGCAGGTTCATGGACATGGAAGATATTGGCATGTTGACTTTAGAGAGAAAATAATAGTAAGAACATGTAGGACACTTATGCTTCTATCCACCATGTTTATATGCATGAATGAGGTATGGATATGAAGCAGGGTTAGGAACAGATAAGTATCTGTGAGAGTGAGACATGTGATTTATCTGATGTTCTGGTTATCAAAATACCTAGAATAAACTAAGAGACACACTGATAATGAGTGAAGTATGCCTAGTCTAAAAAAAATGAGGAAAAGCACAATGGAGAAATCTATTAAAAGCAATAACACTGAGAAATATGTTTTTGCCTTTCTAGCCAATGCATTCCCTGTTATATGAATATTATTCAGCTTTATATAGTTTCTAAAACCTACTAGCCCACATCACTTTTACTAGCCCATCTAAGTTTCAACCTCCCTGTCCATTGCTCCCCTGTGTTTATTATTCACTCATTCATTCATTCGACAAACATTTATCATCTGCTTGCTATTTGTAGGGCACAGAGTAACAATGCATCTGATAATAGCAATAACTGATATTGACTTAGAGTTTTGCAGTTACTAAGAATTTTGTATTTATATCTCATGTAATTCTCAGAAGAACCCCATGAAGAGAGAGAATACAAATATTATTGGGTTGGGGTTTTTTTTTGCTTTTTTTCTTGGAGGGCAGTTGGGGTTAAGTGACTTGCCCAAGGTCACACAGATAGTTTTGTGTTAAGTGTCTGAGGCTGAATTTGAACTCTGGTCCTCCTGCCTCCAGGGCTGGTGCTCTATTTACTGTGCCACCTAGTCACCCCATGCAAATATTACTGTTGTCTATTTTGACAGGTGAGATAACTAAGTCTCAGAGAGTTGAAGTCACTATCCCAAGGTCACACAGCTAATGAGTGATAGAGGGAGAGTTCAAGTCAAACTTCACCAAGCACCAAAAGTACATTTGCTTCATAGTTATGGTCAGATTAAATGCAACTCGATGGCTTATTAACTCAGCCACATTGGTGGTTGCATTGATATTTCTAGTTCCCAGTATTCAAAGGGTCATATAAGTAAGCAGTAGTGAATACAAAAAACACTTTTTCCATCACACTATATTATTAATTTTAACAACGACAACAATAGCTGGTAATTAAAAAGCACTTTAAGGTTTACAAAGTTCATTAAAAAGCATCTGATTTCATCCTCACAATAATCCAAGGTAAGTATTATTATTATTCCCATTTTACAGATGAGGAAATGGAGACAGAGAGAGGTTGAATGATTTGCCCAGGATCATATAGCTAGTAACTGTCTGAGACTAGATTTGAACTACATATAGACTTGCAAAAAGAGAGGCAGCTGGATAGCCCAGTGGTCAGAGAGCTGGACATGGAGTGCAGAAGATTTGAGTTGTAATCCTGTTTGAGAACCTCACTAGCTTTGTGACACTAGACAATAGTATCTCTTTTTCATACATAAAATAAAGCAGTCACTGGCCAGTAAGATCCTTTCCTTCTCGAAATCTCTGATCCTATGAAGCCCATGTATAGCCACGTCTTTGGGCATTCTCCCAAAGTTCCACTATGTCCAGCTCTTCCCTGAGCTCATCCTCATCTCCCACATCCATGTAATCATTCCCACAAGTTGTCCCCTCTGCCTCTCCTCATCTCTTCCTTTTAAGTCTCTTTCCTTCATTCTAGACTCAAGGCAGGCACCATCTTCTTCTTGAAGTATTCCCCCAGCCTCTGGTGTTCTCTATTTTCTCAGATATTCATAAAGTGCTTTGCCTGATCTCATCTTTGCCTCCATTACTTCAGGCCTTGTTTATCTGTTTCCATGGCTTCACCCCACCACCACCACCACCACACCCCTTCCCCACCCCCACTAAATTTCTTTAAGGCAGGGACTGTTCTAGTTTGCACTTCATATCCCTAGTACCTAGCACCAGCTTTCCACATAGAACAGTGGAAGAAGAGATGAACTTTCATCATAATATTAATAGTTAAAACATTCTTGGCTCTGGTTAATCAATATGCAATTGAATCAGATGCTCTAAACTTTAATGTTAGTTATTAATATTCTTGCTTTTTACACTAACTGATTTATGAGAGCTATAGACCATAGTCTAATTTTTTCAGGCCACATCTATGATCAGTTGTATAGGAAATATATCTGTGCATATATCTGTATGTCTGTATCAGTGTTTCTTCAAGGGACATGTGAATTGTTATTAACATCTAAGGGTGGTAGGAAAAGCATCTAACTGGAAATTGGTTATTATGTGACCTTGGCCAAGTTACTTGCTCTGAGTTTGACTCTTTGCCTATAAAATGAGTGATGAGTTAGTTCCAAGGTCACTTCTATGGAGTCCATCCCAAGACTATATAGACTTGATTCTTCTGAATAAGTCAAGAAAACTTAGGAAACTGAGTGAAGTCATCCAGTTAAGAGAACTTCAGCACCTTGGACACAGAATTTTGACATTATTGTTGGGTATGAGAATAGGTAGTTGGGCCAGATAGCTGGTACTTGGGGAACAAAAGAGGATCTATTGTTTTATTTTTTGGTACCATTAAGCTTTTCTCCACCGTGCTGTGACTGAGCACCCTCTTGTCAAAACAGCTGATATAGGTATCCATTATCACATGGGAGGATTGGCCAACTTTTTTCTTTTCTTTTTTACAGCATATCAAATATATGCTGAGTTCAACACAGTGCCTTAGCTACAGTCTCTTGCTAAATTAAGAGCCTTGGGAAGACACATTAAAGTACTTCCCGAGTAGTCTAATTAGGGGTTATGTTAGGAGAAATATTGCTTAACATATTATTATCTAGAAATGCTTTATGATACATTAGACAGCTCTCAGAGAGTTATCATTTTATGCATGTCCTATCTGTAATTCAAATTTAAAATGTCAGTGCAAATGTGTTATAGTTTGATAGTTAGATATCTTGGGTCCCACGGAGAAACCGTACACATTAATAAATGCAGCTTTGTCTTCACTGATAGTTTTTTGAGTATGTGACACTTTACTCAAATAGACACTCTGGTCACTTGGGCACTGAATTTAGATTTCGTTAAAAAAATGAACTTCATGAAGGGTGAAAGCTATGTTATATTGATATAATTAGTACTTTAAAATTTGAATTAAGTAAAATTATTGTCTTTGGGGAGATTTTCTTAAAGCAGTGGCAAGTTAGAGCAAGTTTTGTGTGGAAAAGTTAGTTTATCTATAAGACATAAACATTCATTGGGGAACATAAGAGTAGTTTCAACTTCTTGGGTGCTTTTCAAATTATATTTGTCATGGAGGGTAGAGAGTGGCTGCTCTATCCTGTTGGCTACCTCCTTGATATGAGAAGAGAAAGATTTCCTCCAAATATTATTTTCTAGAAGAGACTAAGGGAAATCCATCTATTTTGGAAATCAATACAATTATCTTTCTATAACTTTTTTAAAATAAATATTTCAAAATTATAAAACTTTGAAAATACCATTTGAAGAAGATAAATAATTCATGGTCTATAACAAATATTGCACTCAAATGAAATCCTATTCCTGGGGAGAATATATGTGTGAAGGATAAGTCCATGTAATAAAGCCCCTTTCAGAATGAGGTTATTTTTTTTCCAAAATAGCCAAACCTAACAGTTAATCAGTTCACCCGTCTATAGTCTAGTAAAAAGTTCAAAAAGTCATAGATTTGGAGCTAGATGGGACCTTAGAGACCATCTTTCTCATCCATCCCCTCATTTTATAGGTGAGGAAACAGGCCCAGAGGGATCGAGTGATTTGCCCAAATAGGTATCAGAAGTGAGATTTGAACTCAAGTCCTCTGACTCTAAAACCGTGTTTATTTTACCTTGAACCACATTGCCTCCCTCTAGCAGTATATACTGTAGAACAACTTCAATCTTTTAAAATAGAATCTTGATAGTTCTACACTGGACTGGACCTGAGGCTGGGCCTGGACCTATAATTGCTTTATTGTGAGGAACTTCTGCCTGAGGAAATTTGTATAGGTTGGTATTTCCTCAACACCTTAGAGTCTTAGAGAGGAGTCTGGATCACTGAAAGCTTAAGTGCTTTGTCCAGAGAATAATATAGTCAGGATGTGTCAGAGGCTTCCTTGAACTTAGGCTTCTGGAGGTCAGCTCTCTAGACCCTGTACCAAAGGTCTCTTACTGGAGAGACCCTATGATTCTCTCCCTGCAGCAAGCAAGTTCAATTTGTGGTTTGTCATGAAACCCTCCAGTGTGTTGCATGAATGTGTTCTACATATGATTTAGGGAAAGACCTGTAAAGATTTCAATCAGTCAAGTATTTATTTAGTACCTACTACACACCAGGCATTACCAGGCATTGAGGCTACAAAGGCAAAAATAAACTTTCCAATTTTATATTCTATTTGGTAAGAAGTTCATGTATAAATAGATAGAAGATACATACAAAATGAACACATCACTTTTTAAGGAAAGGCCTCATGAAAAAAGTAACACTCAAGCTGAGCTTTGAAAGAAATTTGAAGCAATTTCTAAAAGACAGATATGCAATCAGTGCATTACAAGTATAGGAGACAGGTGGTTTTTGGAAAGGCATGGAAATGGGATATTGGAGTCTTGTATATAAAGAACAGGAAAAAGGCCAATTTGGCAGACTTTTGAGTATAGGAACAGAACCAGTGTCAGAATAAGGCTAGAATGGTAGCTGGAGTCAGGTTATGAAGAGATTTAAAGACCAAACTGAAAAATTTTATTTGAGGGAGCCAGTGGAGTTTGCTGAGTAAAGGAGTAATATGGGCAGTCCTGTGTTCTAGAAATGTGTTGCTGGAAGCTGGAGAATGGATTATAAAGAGGAAAGGCTAGAAGCAGGGAGACTAGTAGGACTAGCATTAGGACCTATGAGTAGAGAAGAACAGATGGATCCAAGAGGTGTTATAGATGTAAAATGAACACAATTTGTAAATTGATTATTAAGTGAGTGTGAAAGAGAGTGAGAAGCCAAGCAGTACTTATAAGGCTACAAACCTGGGTGGCTAAAAGAATGATGGCACCATAGACAGAAAAAAGGAAGGAAGATGTATATATAGGGATATGTCAAGCACGAGATACCTTGGAGAACATCTACTTTCAAATGTCTGCTAAGTTGTCAGTGATGTCAGATTCTAGAGCAAAGAGAGAGACAAGGTATACATACATACATGTACACATGGATATACACACGTGCATATGTATGTGTACATATATAAATATATCTTGGAATCATCTGCATAAAGATGATAATTAAATCTATGGATAAGATCACCAAGCAATAGAATGAGGATAGAGCATTGGGGAATATATATAGAGAGAGTTTGAATTTTGGATGATGATCCAACATAGGAAACTGAGGGGTGGTCAGACACATAGGAAAAGATCCAAAAGAGAGAACAGTATCATCAAAATCCAGAGAGGTAAAATTATACAGGAACAGTGGGTTGTTAACAGTGTCAAATGCTACAGAGAGTTCAAGAAGTATGAGAATTTAGGAAAGACCATGAAATTTCTTATTGGTAATTTTGGAGAGAGCAGTTTGAGTTGAGTGATAGTCAGAAACCAGATTACCAAGTGTTAGGAAATGAGTGGGAGGAGAATAAGTAGAATCAATGAGTGGAGACAGCTTTTTCTGAGTTTGTCAATAAAAAAGGAGGAGAGATATAGATAGCTTGAGGAGGGGGTAGGTAGAGTTGTCAAGTGATACTTTTTAAAGGTGGAAAGAGACTTGCATGTTATTTGTAAGCATCTGGGAAAAAGTAGATCCTGGAGATATTTAAAAATAGAGAGAGAGAAAGGGGATGTTTGTAGGGGCCACCCACTGGAGTAGTCTAGAAGCCTTGGGATCTAGGGTGTTTGGGAGAAAGGCCAGAGTTCATCAGAAACCAGAAGGAAGACAGAATGGACCATGATGTCAAGGGGTTCTGAGATTTAGGGAAGGATAAAAATGGGAGGGGGCAGAGAGTACAATTTTTTTTTCCAAAAATATGTGAGATGAGCTCATCAGCTGAAATGGTTAGGGAAAGGGCTAGTATGGAAGGCTTAAGAGAAGACATTTTTTAAATAGCGGCTATGGGAGTTATAGCAGAATTAGGAAGAATGTACCAATATGCTTTGGTAGAGGGAGTTTCCTCAGGAGGAGTTTCCTATTTCAAAGAAATCACCAGTCAGGCCCAAATCCAAATTTTTACTAGAATGAATTTACAAAGACTTTCCTTTACACGTGGTGAAATTAAAAGGGAAGCTGGTTAAATTCAATTAATCAGAATATCCAATTTTCTAGCCATTTATTTACTGAAGCATTATTGTGGTACAATGTAGGGGAAAGGGAAAAATCTGTCAGATTAACTGTATATTTTATGGGTAAAAAAAGAGTTCTGTAATCTGTTTTTTAAAAACTTACTTATTCAAGCTTCTTTTTTTTTTTTGAACTTCAGATTCGACAACATATGCACATTTTCTGTTCAATGCATTTGATACTGATCACAATGGATCTGTAAGCTTTGAGGTAAGTCCCCTATCTGACAAATGAGTAGATATCCTATCAACTGTTGCTTTAATTCAAAAAATTCCTAAACATTATTGACAATTCAGCAATTTCATCATATTTGAGCATGGAAAAGTAAAAACAAAGAAAATGACATGCAGAAATTTCTTTTTCATACTGAAAGTTGATGCTTTTAAGTTATATATCACTCAACAGCAATAAAAATTACATACTATAGTTAATTAGATGCCTAACACTTCAAATCTCTCTAGCATGGAAAAAGGTTAAGTCCCCTAATTTCATTAGTAATAACCATTTGAGGGAAGTCTTCTGTTAGAACAGTAAAAACTCAGTTAATGAATCCCCTAGGACTGAAGCTCCTTGATAACAAAGTTAGTCATAATCTTTAAAGACATTTTAATTTGTGGAGGCCAGGAGGCCTAGAAACAGAGTAAAATGTAGGTGGCAGATGAATTTAGAAGGCATTCTAGGTTCCAGGGGCTGAGTAGCAACAAGGAAGTGATGGTAGCCAAAAATATGGCAGCAACTGGAACATTGACAGCTAAAGTTAAAGGATGCCAGAGGGTGAGGGTAGTGATGATGAAGGTAGAGCTGGAGGAGGAGAAAATGGCAGCACTGTCACCACATGCCTATAGGACAAGGAATTCATTCTAATACCTCCTATATTGCTGTATCTCTCCCAGGTATAAGCTAATTGAATACAGGTCACATTTCTAAAGTGAAACCTTTTTAAAATGCAATATAAGACATTAATTCATGCTTTGCTAAAGGCAGAGCAGCGTTAGAGCCACTAGGGAAAATATATCCAGTTGTGAGGAGACATTGTCACTTCTAGTAGGGGGATGACAAAAACTCAGATAGCTACAATTGCATGAGAAAGATAGAGCACAAAGCAAGTACTTGCATGGGGAGTAGGGGATGCTTCCTGGAGGAGGGATTATTTGAGTTAGTCTTTAAAGGCAGGAAATGGGATCATGAGGAGAAGAGTTAGACACTGACATGACTGAAAACAACAACAGAGATTCATCAAATGAAGAAGGGGAGAGAGGGCATTCTGGGTATAGAAAATAGTGTGTGGGGGGGAATTTAGGTATATTTTGTAACCACTTGTTACTGTGATGCTTTTGAGGTTCACCTCACTTCCTCCCAAACCAGACTGTAAATTCCTTTAGGCCCTAGACAGTGTCTACCCAAAACATAATATTTTCCCTGGTGCTTCTCACATTGTTCTGCCTTCAGCAAAGCATGAATTAACGTTTTGTATTGCATTTCACAAAGGTGTCATTTTAGGAGTGTGGCTGGATCAAAAATTCACATGCCATTCCTTTCTCTGCTTTACTGGCTTGGATCAGAGGAAGGACTTTCTCCTCTAGTTCCTCCCATCCTTAGCCCCGTTTTTTTTATCTTCTGCCCTTTCCCTAGAGCAGGGAAGAAATGAGACTAGTCATAGCCTCAGGGGCTGGGATGCCTCCCTCCCAGAGGAATTCAGTCAACTAGCTTTTATTAAGTGCCAGTCACCTCTGGTGTTTGGAATAAGTGTTGGAGATATAAAGAAAGATAAAAACCTTGGACAAGTCCCTTAATCCCAATTGCCTTCCAAAAAGCAAAAAACAAAACAAAACAAAACAAAACATAGAAGACCTACTCTCAGGGAGCTCCCTCTCGAAGGAACTCTTCTAAAGAGCCACCACTTGATCTTAGCCAAAAGGCTATTACAGCTAAAATAAGCTGTAATAATAGAATTGAGAGACTCACTGAATCTGGGGGATAGTGAATAGCCCCTAATTCATATGGAATATTCTCTTGCTGCACATATGTTTGGATTCTCTGGAGATGATAAAGACATCCCCTTCCCTCCCCCCCTCCCACATACCCCTTTAGAAAATTATTTTCTACTGAAATGAAGAGACAGAAGATGAGAGAATATGAAATTATAAACATAAATAGGTTGTGATGACCCCAGGTAGTCTTTTCCCCACTAAGTCAAAATGGTAGGGCTTTTGGTTGTCTGTAATGTTAAATATAAAGTCATTTGAAAGTTGCCTTCTCTGGCCCAGTACATGTACTCTGTTTAGGGTTAAAGACATGCCTGCAGACATTGGAAACAAACTCATTTATAACAGGGAATCAAGCACTCAAAATAGCACCAGCAGTGCTAAGGGTGGTATTAGGAGTTGGGATAGATAAAAGGAGCTCAACAGGAAGGTAGGAAACATTTTTTATATCTATATGAAGGAGCATAGGTAGGAAAGGGGTACAGAGAAGGTTAGAGAAAGTGGAACAGGAAGGCAGTGTTCTAATCATCCACAGTATTTCACAGCCAGTGAGTGTGTACCAATACCTCTGAGAAAAAGAAAAAATACTCCATCCCCTGATGCTGAATTTCACAGCTAGGAAACATTCAACAATATTTGCTGCTCACCTCCCCAAGTCCTCATGGCTCATGGCTCATTCATCTTGGGTGTATAAAATTTTGAGTGAGAAGTCCACTGGACACCATCACCCCACTCCTCTGCCAAATGCTTCGCGGGGCCGTTTCTCTGCCATCTCTCTTGTTACCACTTCTTTTGTAAAATATAAAATAGTTACACCTTTCCTACTCTGCTGTTCCAGAAATTTAAAAGGGAGAACTACATCTCTTTTTTTTTTAAAGCAATTGGGGTTAAGTAACTTGCTCAAGGTTACACGGCTAGTCATCATTTGTGTGGGTGCTCATTTTCTGAGGCTGGTTTCGATCCCGGGTCATCCCAACTCCGAGGCCGGCGCTCTTACTCACTGCGCCACCTAACCGCCCCAGACTACATCTCTTAAGATTCTTTGCCATCATTTACATTTACCTTGTGAGATTTTGAAAACCAACCTTGCCCCTGGGATGTTAAATATATCTTTACAAATAGCACTAAGTATAGGATGTGTTAAGAGAAAGCAGAAGTGGGGGAAGAGCAAACTTGGTTTGCTGATGGTGAAATATGTTAATAGAGCATTTTCTTCAATCTTTGAAGTATTGCTGGATATAACAGATATTTTCTAGCAAAAGATAAAAACAGAAGCTGAGTCCATCTAATAGTTTTGTTTTTTATTTCTATCCTTACATAATTTGTGGTGAATTAGTAGGTCAAGAGCTGCTTAAGTTTGTATGGAGATGATAAAGATACTCTCCCTTCCTACACACACACACACACACACACACACACACACACACACACACACACACACACACACACACCCCCCTCTCTCTCCAGGTAAGTGATTTTTCTACTTAAGCGATAAAGCAGTCCAAATGAATAACCTGCCAAAGGAATAGAAGGAAAGTTTTCACCCAGTTTGTGCTTCCGGGAAAGCATATTGAGATGCCCTACAAAGGGAAGAGGAGAAAGTGATTCATACTCACTACTACCTTAGAAGGAAGAGGGCAAATACAGTCTCACTTCTGCAAAAGCAAAACAATACCAACAACAACCTCTTTCCCTATCCCCCCCTTTTTACTTAAGATGCTATGGGCTAAGAATATAGGAATCAAACTGTAGTTCAGTAAAGTTGATGCCAAAAGCTTTTCAGCAGTTTTGTGCATCAGGGAGCAAATGAACCAGTTTCTTCACAGATAAAACTAAGAAGGTACAAATGCAAGTACTCTTGAAAGCAAATTGAGTTTTTGGCAAGTGCTTACAACTTCCTGCTTGACAGATTTCAATTACCATGTGGAAAAGCTAGGAGCAAAAATGAGATAGGCTACATTGAGTTCCCATTTTACATCAGCACAAAATAAGGTAGAAATTCATTTTTAAGTAACTGTTTATTGAAATGGAGATTGCAATGCAGAAAAGACTACATAACCTCATATGTCATTAAAATTGAGGGAAAACTGGTTAGTGCTTGAGGTCCACATCTGTCTTATAACATAACTTCAGAGCACACAGAAAAAGAAGGTAGCTCAAAGAGGAAGAAGTAGCGAACTAGGTCTTTTGCTTTAACAATGGAACTCAAAGTCTCACCCTTGCAATCCTGGCCTCTGATAGATGTGCTTTCACTAGATCTTGCCCAGAATCAGGCAAACACTATTTCCTAATCATCTCCAAACCATGCTGCCTTATAGACACACAGGCACTCCTCTTATGAGAATGAGAACTACTCAAGCAAAGAATGTTTTGATATTCTCAGTGTTTAGCATAGTCCTTGGCACATAATTAGCCCTTCCTCATTTATTTCTGATCTTGTTATCATGCAGGAAGATGGTACACCTGACGGTAATCCCTGCTGATGTGTCCATAAATGCAGAGTCAACCATCTTTTTCACACACACAGCTACTATGTTTTACTTGAAATAATAGAAATAAGCTACTTAGCTTTTTCCCTCTGTGACTGTGTCCAAGCATACTACAACAGCCACATTACAAAAAAAAAAATGTTGACTTATTGTTTGGTCATTATATCATCATGGTTCACTTCTGTTGGAAATAGGTTTGGCAGAGACCTCTAATCTGCCTCTACCATAGCCAATGACTGATCAGGGCAACCAGCAACCACATTGGTAAAACTTAGGAATGACTCTGTTGATGTTGCCATAATTACAAACTCTGCCTGCATCTAGGACAAGTCTGGTTTAATCTGTACTCTGTATAAATTTCTAATGGACAGTCCCCCCAAATCAGGAGTCATTGTCTCTATTGGTGCATAGGACAGTAATAAACGCTCTCCCATCCCTATTGGAATGGACAGCATAATGTGCTTGGGAAAGGATTATTTGGAAAATGAGACTGAGAAGAATGCTGAAAAGGGGAACCTTGACATTAGTAAATTGAGTAGATGTAGTGATATTATGCAAAAATAAAGTCCCTACTGTGTGAAAGGTACTACATGAGGAACTAAGAATACAAAAATAAAATCTTTGCACTCAAGGAGTTTGTAATAATATAAACTCCAGGAATATAGCATCTTCATAGATGACTAAATGCAAAATACATGAGGAAAGGACTGCTCAAAATTGCATTCATCAAGAAAGCCTTTTGATAACACCTGGCATAATTTAGGCAGAGATTAGACTTTAGGCCTGAGGAATGTGCTATATAACCTGGAGAAAAGAAATGCAGTGCTGATTTGGGAAAACAATTAACGTGACTAAATGTGACTAAAGGCTAAAGCAACAGAAACGTAGAGGGTCTTAAGCAATCATAATAGGTGATAAATCTGGAAAGGCAAGGGGAAGCCAGATTATGGAGACCTTTAAATGTCAGAATGAGAAGTTTTTATCTAGAGGCAATAGATTTTTAGCAGAAAATTTTGAAGTATAATTACAGTTTAGTCTTGGAATGATTTTTTTTCTTTCTTGGCAATTATGGGTTAGATGAGTTGAAAGGGGGAAATACTATAAGGAGGAAGACCAATAAGAGGGATATTATAATACTTCCAGTGCAAAGTGATGTAGACTTGAACCAAGATAAGAAGGATAGAGTGAGAAGAAAAATTTGAAGGTGATTCTCAAGTTGTATTGGCATGGAAGGAGGGGAGGCTTGAAAAGAAGAATATCCAGGAAGAGGTAGTGATCAACAGTGTCAAAAGCTAGAGATATGTCAAATAGAATTATGACTGAGAAAGGGCCATCCTATTTAGTACTCAGGAGATTGCTAATCACCTTTAAGAGAGAATTATCAGTTATGGGTAGAGTGAGCATCCATATTATAAAAGGCTGATAAGGATAGGTGACGTGTGGTGATATTCAGTTCTTTTTCAGTCATGTATGCCTCTTCATGACTCCATTGGGGGTTTTCTTGGCAATGACACTGGAGTGGTTTGCCATTTTCTACTCCAGATCATCTTACAGATGAGAAAACTGAGGACAAGGTTACATGACTTGTCCAAAGTCGCACAGCCAGTAAATGTCTAAGGCTGGATTTGAACACAGGAAGATGAATCTTTCTGACTCTAGGCCCAGTATTCTATCTACTGTACCACACTGATGCCTGTATAGAAACTATTTCTTTGACAGTGAGTCACTAGACCTTTTACAGTTCAAACAGCAGTATTCATTGACAATTTTTGATTCTCTGTTACTGAAGAGGGGAAAAATTGGCTTTATGTCAGTTTCCTTGATTGAGGTTAGCATAGGTCAGTGGGTTTAACCTCAGTTTTAGAGCTATGTTTTCTTTTTTTTTTTTTTAAAGCAATTGGGGTTAAGTAACTTGCTCAAGGTTACACGGCTAGTCATGATTTATGTGTGGGTGCTCATTTTCTGAGGCCGTATTCGATCCCGGGTCATCCCAACTCCGAGGCCGGTGCTCTTACTCACTGTGCCACCTAGCCGCCCTGTAGAGCTACGTTTTCTGCAAGGCTTTCTATGATCACTTGCACATCATCCTGGCAATATACATCACTTGAAGAAGACATATCACTACTGAATTATCTTAAGCATTTGAAAAGTTAAATGACTTGTCCAAAGTCACACAGCCAGTGTATATCAGCAATAGGGCTTTCTAACTCTCCTATGCTATGCTTTCTGTCTTACAGATGTTCAAGTATAATATTTGTATCCACCTTATAAGACTGTGTGTATGAAGCCTGTTTAAATAGCTAGATGTGGCTTATGGGTAACATTGATAGATATTGTCTAGAATCTCACCTACCTCTTCAGAGAGCAAAGCCTATGAGTGTACTTCCAGGCTGTCTTCAAAGGAGAATGGGGGAGAGACAGGAAAGGTTTGGCACAGCCAATGTTGCAGAATCTCTTCCCTAGTCTCCAAGAGGAATATTAGCCTGAAATTATATTTATCTGCTTCCCTTCACATTTCTCTGGTCTAAGGATATGATAGGTTCAGAAATAAAAGCTACTTTTCCTGATGGCTTTGAAGGGTAAGCTTACAAGATTAGTCCTAGCCTTATAACACCAAATGCTAGTTACACAAAAGACCATCACAAATAGAAAATAGTGAGTAAACCCTATCCAAGCAAAACAACAAACACAAATTGGAGAAATTAAATAGCATAGAATATGTCAAAAGAGATAATATATCACAAAAGAGTGAATGAGTTCATCATTTGGAAGATAGGATCTTAGTTCAATCAAGAAGAGAGAATAATCTCACCTAGAGAAGGTCCATTTTACAATCACAAGCAAGGTCAAAGGAATGATGGATGGAGTTGGTTTTTACATGAATATTCTTTTATTCCAAAACTCTTCTCATTCTACCAACACTTTGGAGCTCCTTTCTCCATGTAACTCTCCCAGAGAAATCCTGGAACCAACTTACTAAGTCCTTTATGGCAGGCAGCCATATCTTACTCAACTTTCTTTCTTTCTTTCTTTCTTTTAATTTAAAAAGTGGATTTTATTACTGTGGGACTGTCAGGGTGCATGGTCACCCAAATCAGACAGTGGTTTGGCACAGACATTGTACTTGTTTTTATAGAGGTTCCATAGCCAGGTTACATAAGCTGAAATTACAGTCATGTAAGCTGGAACTACAGTGATTGGTCAGTGTACATTTGAATTTCCCACTGTGAGAAACCCTAGGTTGAGACTCCCGCTCATGGATCAATTAGGGGAAAGGAAGGGGTAGAGGTTGTGCTTGTTTACAGAACAATTAGGGGAGGAGAAGGTGGAGTTGTCTGTTTTACAAATTAATGAAGGGAAAGGGAAAGGTGGAGCTCAACTTTCTAGCAAATTAAGAGTCATCTCCTGAGTATGCAACACAGAACACAACTGTTACTTCTTCCCTTAGCTGAATGTGAACCAGGTTATTTATACAAATAATTATAATTTTCCTTTTAAATTATAACCATTATGGATGGATTTTAATTTACTGCTTTATTTTTCCACATGTATTCCTTTCAAACCTGTCTTTGCATGACAGGATGAGAATTTGTATCTGTGCAATCCCAATTATAGTAATTAATGGATTATTGAACAGTTTTTCATTATTTCTTATAATTTTAAGTAACTAACAATATGTTTTAGATTATTTAGATTTCTGGTTCTCAATATTCTTTACTCTGTGCTAGTGACCAACAAGCTGTTTTCAGTGGACCTCTAGGTGGGCTCCTTTAGATGAGTCACTGGTTACTCCATTCTTAGATTCTTTTTGGAAGAAGGGATTTGAATCAAAGAGGGTACTATGCTTTTTGAGATGACAGTTTCTACCCACACTGTGTTACTGTGGCAGTCATTATTAAGAGAGTACATTGAGAAATCCATGTTTGTTAATTACAAATAAAAAGTATTAAGGAAAATGAAAAATAATTTTTACCTGCAGGTGTGAGGTTGAAGAATATTGTTTTTGGTCCCAAATGAAATGATTCAACATCTGTTGAATTTTACATTGTTTTACATTGTTTTCTTTGATTTGAAGCCATCCTTTTGAACGCAATCAAAATTACTCTTCATTAAATATGTACTTTGTTCCAGGAATTATATTCTGATTGTACTGGGAACAAAGATATAATGAATGAAAAAATCCCTACTCACAAGGAGTTTATATTCTAATGAAAGATAGTGTATAAATAGGATTAAATGAACTATCTATGCTGAAAATGTGAAATGAAGAATTTAGTGAGGTTGCCCATTTTGCAACTAGAATTTTAATGTAGTATAATGCTTAAATACTTCTAATCAGCATGTGGTTTATAGATATCTCATTGCCATTTTCACAATCAAATTCTTATCATTTTAGCTTATTGTTCTATATTTCAAGAGATCCTATCAATGTTGGTACTTATGCCTTCCAGCAGTTCAGATCACCATTCATATATACCTTCCTGTCCCTAGTAATTATTGACTATGTCCCCCTTAAGGCATTCTATATTATGACTATATTTGGGAAAAGACACTGTAGATACATAGAAAAGATGATACTAAGCATTCTTATATAATTCTCTGTTCCCTCAATTATGCTGTTCATTTTCATTTAATCACCTATTGAAGGTCAGAGGGATCAGTGAGCTTTTGAACTTCCTTTTCCATCTGGCCAATTCTGCTTTTTAGGGCATTCTTCTCCTCACTGGCTGTTTGGGCCTCTTTTGCCATTTGAGTTAGTCTATTTTTTAAGGTGTTATTTTCTTCAACATTTTTTGAGTCTCCTTTAGCAAGCTGTTGACTCATTTTTTATGATTTTCCTGCAACACTCTCATTTTTCTTCCCAATTTTTCCTCCACTTCTCTTACTTGATTTTCCTACATGACCTGCAACCAGTTCATATTTTTTTTGGAGGCTTTTGATGCAGGCATTTTGACTTTGTCGTATTCTTCTGGTTCTAGATTTTGATAATCTTTTTTTGCCAAAGGATGATTCTATGGTCTGATTTCTCTTTCTGTTTGCTCATCTTGCCAGCCAATTACTTGACTTTTGAGCTCTTTGCCATGGTAGAACTCTGCTTCCAGCGTGAAAAGTGCTGTGTCCCAAATTTCTGGGGTTTTATGCAGCTGTTGTCAGAGCTACTTATAGCTCTACCTGCCTCAGAACTGTGAGGATTTCCTCTCCACAGCCTCCACAAACTCTGTCATGCCAGCTTTCCCCCTTTCACCAGGACGACAACCCAAGACTGCAACCCAAATTCAAATAGGGCAAAACAAGAGAATCCTGCCTCAGCACCAGCAAAGAGATTCCTGCAACTGCCCTCCAGTCAGCTGCTTGGTCCCCCCACCATTTGTGGTCCTGGAGTACCAGAAGCAACTGCCTCACAGTCACAGCCACAGTTACCCCTGCTGCCCCCAGGGCAGGGGCCACACTTGCACTCTCCTCTGACTCAAGTCCAACAGAGCTTCCCCACTGACCTTTTACTTTCTCTTTGGCGTTTATAGTTGGAGAAGTCTGGAAACCACCACAGCTGCCAGTGACTCAGTCCCCTGAGGTCTTCCGATGGTCCGTGCCACAGGTCTGTGTCTGTGCCACAGGTCTGTGCTGGCACAGCCCATACAGGACTGCACTCTGCTCCCAGACTGGCATGATAGACTCTTCCTTTCATCTTGCCAGGCTGACTTCCACTGGAGATGTATTTCATTCTGAAATTTTGTGGGTTCTGTAGCTCTAAAATCTGTTTAGAGTTATTTTTGACAGGTTTTGGAGGTGCTTGGGGCACAAGCTCAAGCAAGTTCCTACTTTTATTCATCATCTTGGCTTGGCTCTGCCTCTAGTTTCATCCTTTATATTTGTGTACCCAGAAGCTAGCACAGTGCCTGGCACATAGTTATTGGATTCATTGGGTAAAATGCTTGCTGACTAGTTGATTTGTCTAGATTATACTGTACCCTATTAAGTTGTAATTTTCTTTCCCTTTAGGACTTTGTGATGGGTCTTTCCATTTTGCTTCGAGGGACAGTACAGGAAAAACTCAACTGGGCATTTAATTTGTATGACATAAATAAAGATGGATATATCACTAAAGAGGTAATAATTGTCTTCTAGGCATAGCTGTTTATATGTTGTCTACTTAGAACCAATTTCATTTCCAACACTGAGGAGTTTTAAATTAAATTATACAATTACAGTCATGGAATTTATACCTGATCTAAGCAGTCAAAAATATTATATTGAATTAGTTTTACTTAGGGAAAAATATTCTGAGAATTTGGTATGTAGGCCTATAATATTTTTATAGATCAGCAAAAATAGTTCATTTCTTCATTTATTAAAAAAAAAGGGATGTTGACCACGTGATCACTATCAATTATGAAATGCTCTATACATGCATAACATACAGATTGCCTCATTTCTTTCTCAGAAATTTTATTTTTAATACTGATGTACTTTGTTTTGATACAATTATTTCCCCATAAAATTTCTTCATTGAATCTTCCCTTAAAAATATGGCTGAATGAGTTGTGATATACGATTGTGATGGAATTGTTCTACAAAAAATTATAAGCTCAATGATCTTAGAAAAACGTGGAGGGGCGGCTAGGTGGCACAGTGAGTAGAGTGCCAGCCCTGGAGTCAGAAGGACCTGGGTTCAGGTCTGGCCTCAGACACAACACACAAAAACAAAAACCTAGCCATGTGACCTTGAACAAGCTACTCAACCCCAACTGCCCTCCAAAAAAGCAAAATAAAAAATGTGGAAACATTTGCATGAAATAATGAAGAGCAAAATGAACAGAACCAAGAGAACACTCTATATACTAGCAGTAATATTATTTTAAGAATGACATGCAGCAAAAAAGTAATTTTGATACTATTGTAAATATCCAAATTTACTATAAAGGACATATGAAGAAAGATGCTATCTGCATACAGAGACAGAAGTAATAAATAGAAGTTTGTATATAATTTATATAGATGTATATATATACATATGTATGTATGTATACACACACACCAATTTGTGTCTAATGGTAGCCATGGAGGGATATGAGGGAAGGAAAGAAGAGGGGGTGAGAAATTTACATGATAATTTTATTATATATTTAAAAGGAATAGCAAGTTGTATATAATAGATTTTAAGTTTTATATACAATCACATTTTTATTATGCTTTATTATAGAAATGCTTGGTTATTCCATACATTAAAAATAAAACAATTTTTAAAAAATAGTTAAGCAAAATTATCTAATGGTGACTGACAGAACATGTTATTTTCTGATGCTATACTTTGCCAGGTCCTAACAAAAAGGGAAGTATATTTTAACTTCAGTTGACAGAATTAATATTAGCCACTGTATTTGACCTGAGTTCTGTTTTCTTTTAGTTATCTTCATTTATGTTATTGTAGTTACTGTAGATACTGTTTGTATGGTTTTGCTTTTTTCACTCTGCACGAATACATGCAAATCTTCCAATTTTTCTATAAATTCTTATAATATTCTATAAATTCTTCAAATCCTTTGTTCCTTATTGCACATTATAATCACATTTCATGATCTCATTTATTCCCTAATTACTGATCACATAATTAATTTCCAGCTTTTGATATTACAAATAATGCTACTATTAATATGTGTTTATCCTGTCCTTTCTCAAAAATGTTTTGCTTCTGACATTGCATTCCTTGACCCTTGACCCACCCTCCCTTCTATAATCCCTCTCCCCCTTTCTCTTATTCCCTTCCCCTCCTATTTTTCTTTTGGGTAAGATAGATTTCTATATCAGTAGAGAGAGAGAGAGAGAGAGAGAGAGAGAGAGAGACAGAGACAGAGACAGAGACAGAGACAGAGAGAGACAGAGACAGAGACAGAGAGAAAGAATGTGTGTGTGTGTGTGTGTGTGTGTGTGTGTGTGTGTGTATGTGTGTGTATTTTGGCCTAATTCTAATGAGAGTGAGGTTCAAGTATTGCTTGTTACTCCCCTCCACCATTATCCCATTATAAAAGTTCTTCCTTGCATACCTCTTTTATGTGAGAAAATTTTCATCTGCATCTCCTTTCTTCCTTCTCCCAGTGCGTCACTTTTTCTTACCATTTCATTTTTTTGAGATCATCACAACGTAATTGACTCATTCCATGCCCTCTATCGAGGTAGAGTTATTCTTAACACCCTAAAAATGATAAAGTTCTTAGGAGTTACATGTATCATCTTCCCACATATTAATGTAAACAGTTTAATTTTATCGAGTCCCTTATGATTACTCTTTCATTTTATGCTTCTCTCAAGTCTTGTGTTTGAATGTCAGATTTGTATTCAGCTCTGGTCTTTTCATCAGGAATATTTGAAAGTCCTCTGTTTCATTAAATATCCTTTTTCCCCCATGAAGTCTTGCTGGGCAGATTAGTCTTTGCTGCCTTCTGGAATATCTCTTGCAAACCCTCCACTCCTTTAATGTGGAAGCAACTAAATCTTGTGTGATCCTGACTGTGGCTCCACAATATTTAAATTGTTTCTTCCTGTCTAGTTTCAGTATTTCCTCTTTGACTTGGGAGCTAAGGAATTTAGCTACAATATTCCTGGGAGCTTTCATTTTGGGATCTCTTTCAGGAGGTGATTGATGGGTTCTTTCAATTTCTATTTTACCCTTCTGGGTCTAAGATATTGGGGAAACTTTTCTATGAAATTTCTTGAAATATGTCTAGGATCTCTTTTTAAAAAAATCATTGCTGTCAAGTTGTTCAATAGTTCTTAATTTCACCTCAATCTGTTTTCCAGGTCAGCTTTTTTAATGAAATATTTCACATTTTCTTTTTTTTACATTATTTTATTTTATTATATTATGTCTTGATGTGTCATGGGGTCATTAGCTTCCTCTTACCCAATTTTAATTTTAAGGACTATTTTCTTCAATGAACTTTTTGTAAAAACTCCTTTGTCATTTGGCCTATTCTACTTTATAAGGAGTTCTTTTCTTTAGTAAATTTTTGTGCCTCTTTTACCATTAGGCCAATTCTGTTTTTTAAGGTGTTTTGTTTTGTTTTTGTTTTTTGGCTTTTTGGAGGGCAATTGGGGTTAAGTAACTTGCCCAAGGTCACACGGCTAGGTTTTTATTTGTGTGTGCGTTAAGTGTCTGAGGTCGGATCCGAACTCAGGTCCTTCTGACTCCAGGGCCAATGCTCTACTCACTGCGCTTAAGGCATTATTTTCTTCAGTATTTTTTGTACCTTTTTTTAGTATGCTGTTAACTCTCTTTTCATCATTTCCTTTCATCATTCTCATTTCTTTTCCCAATTTTTCCTCTACCACTCTTACCTTAACTCTTCTAGGAAGTCCTACTAGGCTTCTATCTAATTACCATTTTTTCTTTGAGGCTTTGCTTGTCAATTTTCAAAGTCATTGTCTTCTGATTTTGTGTCTTGATCTTCCTTGTCTGTGTAGTAGTTATGATCAAGGATGTGTGTGTGTGTGTGTGTGTGTGTGTGTGTGTGTGTGTGTGTGTATACCCACATGCATGTGTGTACATTTGGTCATTTTTCCAGCCTATTTCTTGACTTTGAACTTTATGTTAAAGCTGGGATCTGCTAACCAGGGGATGGGGAGGCACTGTCCTAAGCATTAGGATTTTTTGTGCTGCTGTGTTCAGAGCTCATCCTGCAAGCCTGTAAGTTTCTGTGCTTCCAAAGTGGTGTTATCCTAGAAAAGTGGTATTATCCTAGAAAGTTATCAAACTGCTCTCTTGGTCTATACTCTGGTCTTTACCCAGGAATGGCTCCTGCTCCCCTGTAGAGGCAAATGCTAATGTTCTTCTTTACCTTGGAATTGAGACCAGGGTTCTTACTCTCTTATGACCCTCCAAAAGTGTTTCTACCCTAGAACTGTAACCCAGAACTGCTAGGGGCAATAGAGTTGCCAATCAGTGCTAGTTGCACGAAGTCCCAGCAAAGGTCCCTTATGATCTCTTTCTGACCAGTTGTCTGAACCCTTTACAATCTATGGGCTGAAAGCTCCCAAAGCTGCTGCTCCTGCTGCTATTGTAACCATCTCCAAGGCCTACTACTAGTGTTGACACCCGTAACAGCAAGCATCCTAGCATACCCAGGACAGCTGCTAGCACAGGTTCTTTGATCTGCTTTTCTAAATGAAAACAACTCAAAAGAGAAGAAAAAGAACACTAATTAAGAAGAGGCAGCTAATCTATGCTTTGATGAAGCTATGGATTTTACAAGGATGAGAATTCAAAATAAGAGAATTTTTGTATATATTGATAAAAGATGGCAAAAGAAAAAAGTGTGTAGGGAGAGAATAAATTTTGGAAGTGCTAAAGGGTGGCAGACTACTGGAAAGTAATTTTGAATCACACAAAAGAATTATTGAATCATTTATTTGTCTGACCCAGAAATCCAATTACTGGGATTTATACCCCAAGAAGATTGGAGGGAAGAAGTCAATATGTACAAAAATGTTTATAGTGGCATTATTTGTGACAATAGGAAGCTGGAAACAAAATATGTATGAAAGATTTTAGAGTGAATAAATTGTGAGATATATGTAAAATAACATATATATATGTGTATATATATATATATATGCATGTGTATGATGTTAGTTGGATATTACCATTCTGCAAGAAATGACAAATGTGTATGAACTCATGTGATGTATGGTTGTATGTTAGTATGAAGAAACAGAGCCCAAAGAACTAAATAACTATCTATCTATCTATCTATCTATCATCTATCTATCTATCTATCTATATATATACACATATACATATATATATATATATATAATGACTACAAAATGTTAGTGAGATAAGACTAAATCGTAACAAAATTCAGAGATACATTACAGGCAATTCAAGTTAATCCATTTCTATTAAACAGTCAATTACAGAGGTGGGAAGTATCATATATAATCAGTCATAATAACTTGAACACTATTGCTTAACTGTTTTTGAGGAATGTCCTTTAAGGGGATAGGTATTCTTTTGAGTGTTTGTTGGAAAGTATATATGATGTTAAACAAAATGCAGAATTGAGATATGAAAAAATTATATAAGATAATAAATGAAAAATAGGGAATAAGAGATATTGAGATATATTTCACCTATTCACAGAGTAGTAAAACTTATTCAAATTACTTTTTCTTTTCAGGAAATGCTTGATATAATGAAAGCAATATATGATATGATGGGTAAATGTACATATCCTGTTCTCAAAGAAGATGCCCCCAGACAACATGTGGAAACATTTTTCCAGGTAGGAACAGAAAAGGGCAGTGGGTGTGCAGTTAGGTGCTCTTCTACTAAATGCTTCCCTATCATTTTTATATTTTAAAAATATGTGTAGTATTACAACTAAAATAAGTAAAGATCAGAACATGGAATGGATAGCCTTTGGAGGCAATGGATTTCCTTTCATTGGACAACTTTATACAAAGTTATTATTATTATAACATTGATATATTTTGTTTCTGAACAGAAAATGGACAAAAATAAAGATGGGGTAGTTACCATAGATGAATTCATTGAAAGCTGCCAAAAAGTAAGTATCATCATAAGTAAAAAATGTAAGATGCCACATCCCTTCAATTAGCTTAATAATTAGGCACAATGCTGTCAACTAATCCTCTCAAAACTTCATGTCTTGGGGCAGCTAGGTGGCACAGGGAATAGAGCACCAACCCTGGAGTCAGGAGGTCCTAAGTTCCCATCCAGCCTTGGGCAAGTCACTTAACCCCAATTGCCCTCCAAAAAGCAAAAAACAAAAACAAAACTTCATGTTTCTATATACTCAGAGTCTGACCTTCAAAGGTTGTTATCTAGGCTGGCCCAAGGGTAATAACTAACAATAAAAAGAGTCTATGTAGGCAGCTAGGTGGTGCAGGACTTGGGCCTAGAGTCAGGAAGACTCATCTTCCTGAGTTCAAACTGGTCTCAGATGCTTACTAGCTGTGTGATCCTGGGCAAGTCACTTTACCCTATTTGCCTCAGTTCCCTCATTTGTGAAATATTCTGGGGAAGGAAATGGTAAACCACTCTGGTATCTTTGCCAAGAAAACCCCAAATACGGTAATGAAGAGTCAGACACAACTGAACAAAACAAGAAAAATGTTATATGGTGGATAAAGTTCATCTTAAAGTCCCTCTGCTTCTGATACATATGGCTATGTAATCATTGGCAAGTAACCTTTCTGTGTCCCAAGCCACTTTCTAAAACTATAAATTATAGATGTTGCTGACCTGTGTTATTACATTCCATACTAGAATGGATGAAATAGGTTTCTACCAAAAACAGTTGTAATTCATTTATATAGCATTTTGACATAAGCCCAAACTCATGACTTATACATTTTGTGTTTCCCAAAACTTTAAGGAAAGGGACTTCTGAGCCAGTATTAATGAATAGTAATTTATTTTTAAAAGCATGTGACCTTAAAAAAAGCATGTGGATCTCCTCGTGGGTATAATATTTAATATAGAGAATGTAGACAATCTACTTACTATCAGAATATAGGAGGGTAGCCTTGAAAGGATTAATTATGTGACATTCTCTGCCTATGTTGCTATTTTCTAAAGTATGTGGATATTTCTGCATCACAATCATGCCATTTTTGGGGGGCAGGAAGAGTGAATTTATGTGTAACTATCTATAACAGTTACAAAACATTTCAAGTTCATTTGTGCTTGAGAAACATGGTGTGCCTTCCTACCATGCAGGCAAATAAATCCATCACTATTCATCAATGGCAAAGCACACTCAAGAGTTGAAAATCAATTGTTAATAAAAGTGTATCTTCATTTATAACTACTTCCCCTAAGTGTATGCTTTGAAAAATCTAAATGTGAAAAATTCAACATTTTTGCTATCTGGCCTTTAAGTACTAATGAGAGGCCATATAGAAGAATGGAGAGAACACTAGACTTAAAGTTAGGAAACCCTCAATCCCAACGTCATGTTAGACACTTTCTAGCTACATGACCATGGCTAAATTACTCACCCTCTTTTCTCATCTGTATAATGAGAGACTTGGACTGGATGTGCTCTAAGGATCCTATCAGCTCTAAATTTATGATCCTATAGTGATCCTACTTTAGTCATTGAATATCAAATTTCCATGATGCTTAAAATAGGATTTTGTTTTTAATTCCCAGTTCTCTCCGGGAACCCTTTTAGCTTATCAACATGTATTCCAAAGTACTAATGAATGGAGGAAAAACAAAACAAAACAAAACAAAAAACCAACCAGGTAGATATAAATCTTTAATGCTGCTTCTGGTGTAAATTATCTCCTCAAAGAAATTCCACTACCAGTAGTGGGAGCCATGATCATCTCAGGAGGAATCCAGCTGCCTTCAGGGATATTCCTGGCAACCAACCTAGAAATGACCAGTTCCTCAATTTCAGTTAAATCCACTGAGATGTCAGTTTCCTTCAGCACCAAGAGGGTCCTATTTGGTCTGTAAATGTTGGAGGCAGAACTTGAACCCTGGTCTTCTTGGCTTTTAGTGGAGTTTTCTACACCATGCTGCCCCTCACATTTCTGGAGAACATCCTTAAGGATGAAAAACTGCCCCAAAATTCTGCATCCGCACCAGGCTTTTTCAATAAAAATCCTCCTCTGCCATCTATAATTAAGACCACTCATTTGTAAAAGTGGACCTATAGAACTTAGAATCTACAAGAGATGTCAAAGAGAAATTAGTCCAAAGCCAAAGAGCTTTGCTCTTTTGTATTTATCTCTTACCTCTTTGTATGTTTTTTTCTGAGTCCCCTCTCTTGCTCCTACTTGTTACTATTATTATATGTTTATATGTTGTTGAGTTTGGGGAGATTTCAGTTATCATAAAAATGGCTACTTAAAGTCTTGACAATATATCAACCTAAAAACATAGAAAATTATTTCTATAAATAGAATTCATACTTAAAATATATCTTTTGGGTTTTTTTTTGCTTTTTGGAGGGCAATTGGGATTAAGTGACTTGCCCAAGGTCACATGGCTAGTAACTGTTAAGTGTTTGAGGCCGGATTTGAACTCAGGTTCTCCTGAGTCCCGGGCCGGTGCTCTATTCACTTACTGCACCACCTAGCCGCCCTTAAATTATCTTTATGTTAAGGTATTAGCAACTTCCAAAAACTACATTTAAGCATGTTATTTTATTGCCTAAATTGTGATGGTTATGTGTGTTTGACTGTGGGTGCATGTACATTCAAGTGTGTATTTTAGGGTTGGGAATGGGAGGTCAGGGTAATAGCATACCTTGAATTAAAACAATTCAAATTAAATCTATGTATTTTTATCTCCTTACAGGATGAAAATATAATGCGCTCCATGCAACTCTTTGAAAATGTGATTTAATGTGTTGGTTAGATCTTGAATTTAATAGACAAATGTGAACTATTCTAAAACAATACTTAAAGTTGGAGTTACCACTTTTAGCATAGACTGCTCAGCTTTACACTGAAGCATATTATGCAAATAATCTTTGTTTTATTATAAAGCCATCCCAAAAGTTATTTATTTCCAAGATCTCAATTTGCATCCTTTTCATTATGCCACTGAGTTAATAGGATGTTCCAAAATTTCCTGCCATGAGGTTACTGAAAGAAATGGTACCTGACAAACACATAATTTTATTGATACTCCAACCCTGGGATTATTGAGGCTTTCACACATCAAAGTGATGTAATGATAGTGGTTTTTTGCTACCCATTTGTATTAGAATCTAACCCCAGAATTATAAATGTTTTTTCTAAAATATTGGCATCAGTGTTTAATTTACAGAAATTAGTTTTCATTTCCATATTTGTATGCTGTAATCCCATTTATATACTTTGAGTAAACAAAAGCAATTATCACTATTAAAAAAATTATTATGCAGTCCCTGTTTTTGTGGGTTTTCCTCCTTTTGTTGAAGTCTCCTTTTGCTGAAAGCTTTAATTCATTTATCTGGCATTTTTCTACTATTAGAACTAAAATAATTTATTAGTAGCTAACAGCATACTTCTTTTGAGTAAGGCTTATTAATAAGCATTTGTTGGTTTTCCATATTAGAAATCAAATCCCACATAACATATATAATTCGGGACTTGCTCAATATGATAGGTTTCACACTTCTTATGAAAGAAAGAAAATTAGTGGATCCTAGTATCACTACATGAATGTCCAAGTCCACAATGTCCACACTGTCTGCAACGAAGACAAGGATTAACACCCCCCAATCCCAACACCCAGGTTTAAATTAAGGCTCACTAGTAGATGAGCATCCAGTAATATACATTAATAATGATTAATAGCAATCAGCCTAAAGTCAGGTCCATCTCTGGCCTGACCTCGCCTCTTGCATTTCTATGACACAAAGAACAATGGGGAAGAACATTAGCATAATTTGATTTTGAAGGAAAAACTATCATATTAATAACTATAATAATGGGACAATAGAGAACGAGTTATTATTTTCAATTATTTAACTGGATTATGTCAATGGATTAACAGCACACAAGCCCCAATTTTAAATTTCATTGTTATTTTCAAGGGTCTTATGCCTATAAAAGTTTCCACAATAGTACTAAAGATACAACCATCTTCATTTTTCTGCAAATATCACAAAGACATAGAAGCTTCTGGAGTAAAAGGAATTTTACAACTTTGTTTCACAAAAAATATATATATCAGGGATCTATTCTGGTGTAAAGATAAGATGTTGAAGAATGTTCTGCTATCACCAGTGTAGGATTAAGAGTAGTACAATACATGTACACCTGAAATTTGCCATTAGAGTGTGTGTGTAAGCTCAATGTATACATTTTGTATTTTACAAAGGAAAAATAAACAAAAGTAGAATGTATATAACCCTACTATTTATGTTTTAGGTCTTCTTTTCCCCCTTAAAAACATAACTTTTTTTTTAAATTTTCATTGACTTACCATAAGAGGAACCTCTTTGTCTCTTCAGGTTGAAGCACAAAGTGGGGGCAGCTATGTAGGGGAAAGCTATGAATTGGGAGTCAAGACCTGGGTTCAAGTCTGGGTTATGTTATTTACTAATCGGTAAGTCACAACCCTGTGAGCCTCTTTCCCTATCCATGAAATGAGGATTAAATGGGAAAAAACAAAAAAAAAACTTCATTAGGTGTTACATTTTGTAAGCTACTGTAATCTTCACTGACATTTCTGAGCCCCAGTAATATATAGGGAGTACTATAGTGGTTTTAACCATGTTTTCTAAGATGCTAGTTAATGAACTTAATTCTATAATATTAGTAAATTTTCAAATTCTACTCTCAATTCCATTATGAAGAGCAGTGGCCTTCAAACTCTTTAGTTACTAAACCCTTAACTGTAAATATAATTCTAGAAACATTCATAGAGTAAATCAAGAATCATTTTAAATATTTACTTACTATACCAAATAACATAAAGATCACTTTTAAAAGTAAATATGCTCTATTAAATATAAGAAAAACTAAATATTGGCTTAAGATAACCAGCAATTACAAAAGCAAACCCTTCACACATCCTCTCAAAAGTCTACTTTTTTTTGTATTCCAGACTTACTGAATAGAATAGGAAAAGGGACTAAACATAATAATTTTCTCCCAACCATTCTTCCCTAGAATTTGCCAAAGAAGATGGAGAATATATAGATAAATGTGGTGATTCCTCCCAAGTTAACATGGAAAATAGGGGAAAGAGCCTTTTATTTTTTTTCATATAGTCTCTTATAGCATGGCAACAGCTGAAACTATAGCTGAAGACTTTTCTCCAAGCCTCCCTCCCTAAATTTTCTTAGGCATGAACATAAATGTAATGACTATATATTCCAAAAGAAAAATTAGTACAAGTCTAAGAATTAATTTTTCCACATTTGAGAAATAAGCATTATAAATATGCTAGAAATTTCATGCATTATGGATATGTGTATCATAATATGTGGATACAAAGGGCAACTGAATGGCACATTATATGGACTCAAAAGGTTGATGAATATATAGCTTACAAAATTAAGCACTGAAGTTGTGTGTGTGTGTGTGTGTGTGTGTGCGTGCGTATGTGTGTGTGAGTGTTTTCATTCAATCCTCATAATAACTGTGAGGATAGTGCAGCTAGGTCATACACTAGATAACATGTTAAACTTGGAATCTGCAAGATCTGAGTTCAAGTCCTGTCTCTGACATTTACTAGCTATGTGACAAATGGGAAAATCATATCATCTCTTTCTGTCTCTCCTTCTCTATAAAATGGGGATAATAGTACATACTTTCCAGGGTGGTTATGAGAATAAAATGAGATATTTTATAGCACTTTGTAAACCTTAATGTACTCTATAAATGCTAGCTATTAGCATCAGTAATAATTAACATTCAATTTTCATGATTAACAGTATTGTTATTCCCATTTTGTAGATGGGAAAACAGGCTCACAGAGGTTGTGATTCACTGAAGAAATGAGTGACAGAACTGGGACCTGAACATTGGTAAATTACAAATCCATAGTTTTCCCCTCTAGATCTGCCTCCCGTTTGTGTAGGGACATGAAGAATATTAAAACTGGAGCCTACCTCAGGTACTAGCTATGGGACCCTGGTAACTTAACCTGTCACACAAGGCAGCTCAGTGGTGCAGTGAATAGAGTGCTGGGCCTGGAGTTCCAAGGTGCCCTTCTGCACTTACTAGCTATGTGACTTTGAGCAAGTCACTGTTTCCCTCAATGGTAAAATAAGGATAAAAGTTATCTACCTCATAGGATTGTCGTGAAATTCAAATGCATTAATATTTAAAAAGCATTTAGCACAGTGCCTGGCACAATAGTAGGCTCTATATAAATCCTCCCTCCTCAGGTTCAGTTTCCTTCTCTATAAAATGGAGATAGCAGTAGCACCTATACCTACAGCAAAATTTCCATTTTCAGACCCCAAGATTGAATAGTGAAAAGAGGACCCGCCCTGGAGTCAGGAGGACCTGAGTTTAAATCTGGCCTCAGACACTTAACTGAAAAACTAGCTGTGTGACCTTGGGCAAGTCACTTAACCCCAAATGCCCTACCTTCCCCCCTCCAAAAAGCAAAAAAAAAAAAATGCAAGTAGTCATTACCATAAATTCTCTAAGGTTCTTCCAAGGCTAGATCCTGTTCCTGGATTGGCAAAAATCTCTAGCCTGAAGAAGTCTCAGAGGGTGAAAGATATTACTTCCCCTAATGTTCTTTAAATCCATATTTATGTAAAAGCAATATATACATAACTTATGAAAGAAAAAGAAATTTTGATCCCTTCCCTACCACACTCTAGATGTTATCCCTTATTACCCTCTGCCCCCAAAAGAAAAAGTTTAGCAAAACTTACCAATGTATTGAATAAAGTCTAACAATATGGAAAGTGTTCCAAATCTATGATCTCCTACCTGGGCAAAGAAGAGGGTTAAGTGCCTTCTCGTACTATTTCTTTAGGACCAGGCTTGGTCACTATAATTTCTCAGAATTCAGATTCTGTTGTTCTAGTGGTGTTTTCCCATTGCAATATGTTGTTTTCCTGGTTCTGCTTATTTCATTTTAAATAAGGTCATATACGTTTTCCCATGCTTCTCTGTTTTCATTATATTTATTATTTCTTACAGTACAGTAAAATTCCATTACATTCATGAACCATAACTTGTTTAGTTATTCCCTGATGGGCATCTACTTTGTCTTCAGTTTTCTCCTACTATACAAACAAAATGTGTGTGTGTGTGTGGACGTGTGGATGCCCATAACCTTTGTTTTTACCACTGACCGCCTTTGAGTATTATGTGTAATAGTGGAAGCTCTTAAGTTACATTCATCATATAATTCCAAAGTGTCTTCTAACTAGTCATTTTCCAAAATTATTATGCTAATTTACAGCTTCACCAACAATACATTCATTAGTTTGCCACTCTTTCTACGAACTCTTCCACACTCACTGTTTTCATTGTTAGTGTTGCCATTCTGGGTAGGAGTTAAATCTCAGAGTTGTGTTGATTTGCATTTCTTTTATTATTAGTGATTTGAAACATTTTTTTCATTAGGTTTTAACTAGTTTGCAATTCTTTTGAAAAATTCGTATATTGTGACCACTATCTCTTCAGGAATGATGTCCACTTATAAATTTCTGTTAGTTGTTTGCATAAAGGAGTGTGTTAGAATCAATTTGAAATAACTCAAGAGGCAATTGTTAAATTTTCACTGTAAGCATTTATACTTTCAGAAACCAGCAAACCTACAAATAAATGAGCCTTTTACTAAAATTTTGTTCTCTAGATTTAAGAGAGTGATGGAGAAAATGTGAATAATGCAACTCAAACTTAAAAGTGTATCATGAATACATTTTTCCTTTCAGAGATTTGATAATTTATCAATATATCATTTTGGATATTATATACCTATCAGAAAGACTCGATCAAAAAAGGTTTTCTCTGTTGATTGTTTCTTAGTTGTGTTAAGTTAAAGTATTTTAATTTTATATAATTTAAATTTTCTATTTTACCTTTTGTGCTCATCTTTTTTTTTTGTTAGTAATTCCTCCAGTCATAAACTGTGAAATGTACCTATTTTAATTTTAAAATATTATCATTGATATTCAGATCACATACCCATATGATATATGGTGGTGTTTTAATGCCAAGCTGCTTTATAATTTTTCCAGAAATTTTTGTCAAATAGGAATCTTATCCTTAGGTAATTTGTTTTGGGGTTTGTCAAAAAAGTTCAGTTATTTCTGATTCTTCCTTGCCTAGTTTGTTCCACTACTCTATTTTCCTACTTTTTAACCAACACTAACTAGTTTTGTTGTTTACTTTATAATTTGAGGGCTGGAAGTGTTTACTTCCCCCCCCCTTTTTTAAACTTCTTTTGATATACTAGAACCTTTGCTGATTGAAATAAATTTTGTTATATTCTCTAGCTCTGCATAGCATAATCTTGGTATTTTAATGGGCATAGCACTAAATCTGTAAATCAGTTTTTGTAATATTGCCATTTTTATTATATTGGTATGACCCAGGAATGAGCACTGAATAGCCATATAATTATTTAGGTTTTTATTTACTTCTTTAAAGAGAATATTATGTGTGTATAGACATATAGAGAATATAGATAAGTGGATAGTGATTTGATGATTTGATAGATTCCTTCCCATACATTTTACTTTGTAGATATTTTGAATGAGATTTCCTTTCTATTATTTGCTCCTAGATTTCATTGTTATAGTAATGCTGATCTTAAAGGTTAATTATAAAATCTGTAACTTTAATGAAGCTATAAATTTTATCAATTATTTTCTTTGCTGATTTTTTCTTTTCTTTCTTTGCTGATCAAAAAATAGGGAACATGTTTACTCTGTGTTTTTGCCTTTAATTTCTCTTCTTTATTTGGATTACAAGTACTTCTAGAACTGGAAATGTCAGGAAAGTATCCTTGCTTTACTTCCCTATTTATTGGTAAAGCTTCTACTATTTTATCACTGAATATAGTGTATTCCAAGAGTCTTAGTGCAGTTTTAAGTTTTAATAACCTTTTAAAGTATGTTACAAACATCAAAAAATACTTGCTAGGCTAATTATTTAAGTTTTAAATATTGATTCCTATTAAAATTTAATATAACCACTGTTTTGTGAAATATTTCTCTAGCTGATTTTCAAATTTTGTAAAAACATTCAATCATTCAAAGTCAATGAATGAATGAAATAAGCATTTAAGTGTCCACTATGGGCCGATGCTGGGAATTTTTTTAAAAAGTGAGACAATCTTAACCTTCAAGTTTACAATCTAATCTAGCATTTGTAATCCTAGCCTTCAGATTGTCCAGACTACAAGTTTTGCTGCATATGTGCCAGTTTTGATGTGCTCCCACAAGAAAAAATTCTAATGAAGATAAACATATGATGGTGGTAGGCCTAATATGAAGACCTTCTCTACCAATTCACTGGTCTGATAAAGAACCATTCAGAAACTTTTGTAATATATGATGATAAAATGTCCTATCCTGTCAAAATTCAGATTAAAATTTCTTATTGAAAATTCACAAATTTTAATTATACTTTAAAATTATATTTTTGTAATATTTATTATAATGAACTTATTGAAGTTTAAAACTACTAAGACTTTTGAGACACCTTGTATAAAGTTAAATTTTGGCTTTTTAGATACATGCTTTTTATAATTTAAAGTTTTTTAAAGATTTTGGCATAAATTATTGTACTTTATCAAAGGCTTTTTCTGCATCTAATAATGAAATCATCTGCTCTTGTTTTTAATGTTATGTTATTTTCCAAATGTTGAACCATCCTTATATTCTTGGTGTAAATACAGCTTACTATGGTAAATGAATTTTTAGAAAAATCACTATAATCTCTCTACCAGAATTTTATTTAGAGATTTTTAATCATTATTCATTAATGAGATATCTTAGCATAAAAATTCGATCTTCATTCAAGTCCTGCCCTGACACATACTGGTTTGGTGACCTTAGGCAAGTCATGTAATCTTTCACCTATCTAGGCAACTCTCCAAAATTATAAGTTGCTGAGAAAGTGCTGACCTGTACTATTAGAGGGAGATTTCTCACCCAAGTTTTTCTATACCAGTGAAATCACTGGTCTAATACTAATACAGGTGCAGTACCTATTCATTAATGATCATCCAAGCATTTATTAAGTATGTATTCTGCGCCAAGAACTATATTCTGGTGTGGCGAATACAAATAAAATGAATAAAAATATCCCTACTTTCAAGAAGCTACATCCTAGTAGAAATAGACAAGTATAAGTATACAGAGAATATAAATAAGTAAAACGTAAATACATGGTAGTTTGAGAAAGAGCATTAGCAGTTCAGAGAAATCAGGAAAGGTCTCATGTTGTAAAAGATAGTACTTGAACTGCCTCTTAATGGAAGAGAGTAATTCTATAAGGCTGAGATGAAAAAGAAAAGCATTCCAGGTACAGAGGACAGTCAGTGCAGAGACACAGAGAGAAAATAGGGTGTCCTGTTTGAAGGCAGTTTAACTAGATTGCTGAGTGAAGGATGAGAGGCTGGAACAAGGAGAGGTAGTTTGGTGCTTTAAAATCTACACTCCTTGATTTTATTCTAGAAGATACAGCTTTTTGTAGGAATTTCACTGAGAAACATGAGAGCTATAGGATAGTGGCAGGAATGACTAAAGATTTATTGTTAATAAAATTAGAGACTTGGGTGTTTAGAGGCAGTAGGGAAGGAACAAGTAATAGGGAGATGATTCCCTGTACTGATTGTTTTTTATTACATTGTGAAATTAAAGTGTATATTTAGCATTTCTGCCTTTTATATTTATTTCTCTCCATTCTGGTATATGGTTGATTTTCATAAAGTTGCCATGTGATGCTAAGAAATCTATACCCTTCAATATTCCCATTTAGAAAACACCATAAATCTTTTAGCCCAAACTCTACGACAGTTTGTCTAATTCTATATTTTTGTTTTGTTTGTAAGACTTATTATCTAGTTCTGAGAAAGGAATGTTATTACCATGCCTTTTTGCAATTCTGTTAACTTTTCCTTTATGTATTTAGGTATTGTCATGCATTTAATATTGCAAAAGCTTATTTATGGTTCCTTTAGGGAAAAAGTCCTTACCTAGACTGCTATTTTTATTTTTGCTAATATGATTGCAACTTTTTTGGGTTTATTTGATGCATTGTAATTATTTGGTCTCTCATTTGAGTCTGTTTACTTTTTAGGTGTTTCACCTAAATTACAAATTGTGGGGTTTTGTTTTCTCCTCCATTCTATCACTTTCATGTTTTTTAATTATTTAGTCCATTCACAGTTAAAGCTATGACTTACGTTGGTTTTCCTCCTTGGTACTTTTTTTTTTCTTCAAGATTTCTGCTTACTGGGGGCGCAAGTTGGTTTAGTGGGTAGAGTGCTGGACTTGGAGTTAGGAAGCTGTTAAAATTCTTCTGTAGACAAGGTACAAGTTGGCTAACCTTTTGGTAGGTTTCCTTTCTACAAAACAGATACTAGCACCTACCTCACAGGGTGGTTGAGAACCACATGATAAAGAGTTTTGAAAATCTTAAATTATCCTATTTTTTTTTAATTTGTCAAATCTTTATTTGGGTAAGTGGGGAAGGTTGGCAGAGTCCAGTTTAGTCCTTCTTGGCAGCTGCCTTCCTCATGGCAGCTAGGACATTGCTGAGCTCCAATCTCTCTCTCTTGGCTCGGATGTGAGTTCCCACCCTTTTTTTTGATGAACTTAAGGGCTCGCTTATCCTTGGAGACTTTTAACAATTCCATGGCCCGCCTTTCATATGGGGCAAATCCACATACCTCCTGGATCATATCTCTCACAAACTTTGTGTGTTCGGTCAAGCGCCCACGGCGGCGGCAGTGTCGTGGCTTCAAAATGTTTTTCGTAACCTTGTGGCCCTTGTTGAGGCCCATGGCCATGGGGTACCGGATAGACATGGCTGCGGCGCGTAGACCCAACAGCAGCCATAGCAGAAGGGAGGAGAGAGCGTTTAACTCTCCTATTCTTTTCTTAATGTCATTATTTTGCTCCAGGAATTAGTTTTGCTTAGACTACTAGATATCATTCTATTCCTTAACCCTACTCCCATTTGTCAATTTCCCCATTTGGGACTTATTTTTCCTCTCTCCCCCTCTTTACTCCTTTCCTTCAGCTGAGTGGTTAGCTCAAAAACTTCCAATTTATGTTTTCTTTTTAGTGTGCTTTTTTCAGTCTTTCCTTTTGTTCTGCTCCCTTCTAGGCTATTCTAAAACTGTATTTTCCAAGAAGTGAAAAAGTGTTGGGTTAAACCAGTGCCACATGGCAGAAATTACCATGTCTCAAATAGCATGGTCCCCTTCTATTCCTTGTCCTCCCTTTTAACATTGTACTTTCCCCCAGTGGTATGCCATTACATCTCTGGGTTGATGTTGCCATGTAGGACTCAGCTGCCCCAAAGAACACAGATTAACCATTTTCTGCATCAGAATATTGTGCATAATACCACAACATGGAAGCCTCCCAATGCACCAATTCCTTGTAGATTTGATCCATCATGTGGTTTCCATCACATATATACAACCTCTCATCTCTTCCACAAAGGAGTACCCTTCAGCAGGATCCCTTCCCTCCCCATCCCCTACCCAATTCAGTCACCTAGGCACAATCTCCCTCTTCTGCTCATAGCCATTCTAAGCAAGGTGACTACCCATCTGACTACAGGAATCCTCATTCCTTGGTTGTTTAGAAGGGGACAAAGGGCAAAACTCTTTCCAATTTTCCCTATCCTTGTATGCACCTTCCAAAAATTCCAAAAAAAAAAGTTTCATGTGTGGATGGAGGGCAGAGTGGGGGGGGGGGGTGTGGAAGTGTTCATGGTATTTGTCCATGATGCGCCAGTACTGGTTCTTTCTCTGGTTCTACATCTTAATCCCCTTATTTTTTTATGTGATTTCTTTTTAACCACATAGGGAATAGTAAAAAAAAAAAAAACAACAACAACAAACTTCTAAACAAAGAACAATTTATTCCATTATTCTTTCTTTGGTAATTGTATTTAATTTCTGTTGTTTGGTGTCTTTTTATGTCAAGTATTTTGCTCACTATTTTTCTATGCAGAAATGCCCCTCTGTTGTTAATAATTTAATTTTGTAGGGTATGCTATTGTTATTTTGGGGTGGTGGCTTGGGTTTTCCCCAAAAAAATATGCTACTTCATTCTTTCCTATAATTTCTAGCCTTAAGAGGAAACACCTTGTGTTAACATTATATTCTTCTCCTTTATGTCTGAAGGTCTTTTCCCTGGTTGCTTAGACAATTTCTTATCTCTGCCATTGAAACTGTTAAATTTAATGACTGCTTTTTGGAGTCTGAGGAATAAGGGTGGTAGTGGTAGCAGCTGTCATTGCCTTAAAAGGCAAGCTTCTTTTGATTGATACTGTCTTCTGTATACAAAATTAACAAGGAGCTTCCCATTCCCTGCATTGTGGTGTTCAGTTTTGATTTACCAGTTTTCTGGGAGACCTATAGTCTGTAAGCTATCTATGTGCATCCTGTTATTAAGGTCAGTTGCTTTGGCTGTTATACATTAATCTTTCAGTTCTTCATAAATGTTTTATGGTATCATCCTGTCTCATTCCACCTATCCAATCTGCTGCCAAATTTGGTCACTTCCACCTTTATAACATCTCTCATATTTATCCCTTCTTTCTAAAGGACCTTAACTCTGGTGCTGTCCTGGACTACTGCAATAGCCTTCCAGTTATTCTCTCTCCCTCAAGTCTTTTCCTACTCCATTCCATCCTCCACTCAACTGCCAAAATGTTCTTCCTGAAGCACAAGCCTGATCGTGTCACTATTACTCAATAAACTTCACTCACTATTAACTTCTAGGACCAAATATGAAATGCTTTTTGACTTTTATTTAAAGCCTTTAAAAGCACACCCCCCCACCCCCTATGTTTCCATTCTTTTTATACTTTACAGTCTTCTACATACTATTTGATCTAGGACACCTCTATTCTTGCTGTTCCTCACACACAACTCCATGTCTTTTCAATGTTTGTACCCCAGGTCTACCATGCTCTCCTTCCTCACCTCTGCCTACTGGCTTCCCTGATTTCCTTCAAGATTTTGCTCAAGTCCTTCTTTCTACAAGAACTTTCCTAATACAGACATTCATTCCTCACCCCAACAACTGACTTCCTGAGATTACCTCCCATCTCCTTTCTATAAAACTTTTAGGTGCATCTATCACCTGTTAGAATATGGACTCATATGCCAGATAATAAGCTAAGCACTTTGTACATATCTCATCTGACCCTCACAACCACCATGGAAAATAGGTGTGATCCCCTTCAAGCAGAGACTTAAGTAACTTGCTCAAGGTCATACAGCTAGTAAGTGACTGAGGCTAGGCATTCTATCCCCTGCACCACCTAGCTGTCTCTGAAATCTTGAGTTCTTTAAAACAGGAATTGTTGTTTGCCTTCCTTTGCTTCTACCTAATGGAGTGCCTGATACTCCAGAAGACCACACCCCTCTCTCATTTCCACTTCCATATTCATTTTTATTATCTTCACTCTCCCTCTGCTTTCTTTCCTAGGCCAATCTACCCCATCCTCAAACTTATTCAATCAAGGCTAACTTCCTTAAGAAGAAAGTTTCTAATAAGTGAGGCCACTTCCTCTCACTGTTCTCACTCTATAGTCTGGCTTTCAACCAAAACTGCTCTCTGATATTACTACTAATCCCTTATATCCCAAAACCAATGACTTTTTTCTCAATCCTCTTCCTTGATTTCTCTATAGACTTAGACACTGTCACTCACTCTAAATTTTTATGGCACTTAACCTTCCTAGTTCTCCTTCTATTTATGTGACCATTCATCTCATTTGCTGGCTCTTCAACTAGATCAAACCCACTAACCATGGGTGTCCCATAGGACTCTATGCTGGGTCTTCTCTTCTCCCTCTATATTATTTCACTTGGCAAACTCTTCATCATCTTTTCCCCCCAAACCTCCAAACTTTCCTATTAATATCGAGGGCACTACCATCCTCTGATTCACCCTGGCTTGCAAACTAGGTGTTCTCTTCACTTCCCTTCCCCTCCATATCCAAACTGCTGCCAAGGCCTATTGATTTTACCTTTATAACGCCTCCTTTTATCCTCTGATAACTGCTACCACCCTGCTCCAGGATCCCATCACCTCACAGCTAGACGGTCTCTCTGTCACAAGCCATCTCCCCACTTGAGCCCATCCTTCACTCAGCAAACCAGTAATACTGGCCTCCTTGCTGTTTCTCCAACAAAAGTTCCAAATACTCCCTCTCCTCATCCTCACTTCAAGTCCCAATTAAAATTCTACCTTCTATATAGGATGCCTTTTGCTATCCCTTTAATTCTAGTGCCTTTTGTCAATTATTTCAAATTTATCCTGCATATAGTTTATACCCACCCTGTTGTTTGCATGCTGTCTTCCCCATTAGACTATAACCTCAAGAATAAGACTTTTACCTATTTTTGTATCCTCTGTGCTTAGTATGGTAATACACAGTAGCTGCTTAATTGGTTATTGACTAGGAACAATTCTTACCAAAAACAAAAAAAACCACCAACAACTGGAATATTTTCTTCCTTGGAATAGGATTGCGCTGCCTTAATCTTTTCTCACCACCCTGGCTGAATGTGAAGAACTCTTCGAGGTAATATAGGAAACTGTTAAGGTAAAAATGTGTGAGAACTATGTTTATTAAATATTTTTAAGGGAAAAAGGGCTAATAACACTAAAATTTTTGTGAATACAATTTGGAGTTTCAAGAGTTGAATTCTTAAATATTCCAAATTTAGGTGAGGAAATATAAAAAAATAACATTTACTCATATATTACACAACATCTAAACTCATGTAGTTTTAAAAAGTTATAGTAAAATAATAATTTACATGTTATAACACAACAATTTTATACTACTGAAAAATTCATATTTTGAAATGTTTTGGATGTTTTCACCAAGTATTGCACGTCATAAAAATACCTGTTCATAAGCAACAATTTATCAGTGAGTCACTAAACAGCTTAACTACTCTTTATGACTGGTAGGTCTAAAAACCCTACACAGTATGAGAGAATAATTATGTAAAATCAGTGCAATCACTTAAGTGAAACTATAACTAAAAGGCACTAAAATGTAAATACCAGATCTGAAACTTGTAAACAAAACTGTGGTTCCTAATACAGATGAACTGTAACAGGGAAAAAAAACTGTTTTGAAAAACCCCACAAAATTGCACTATAGAAGTCCTTTCAATAGTTTTCCATAATTAACCATTTTCCCCTGCTTATAAATGCTTATTTACTATGATTCAGTGGAATCAATTTTGTGTATTAATTTTTACCATGCAAATAAAATCATAGCTGTGATAAAAAAAAAACATGTTCAAAAGGAATCCTATGATGTTCACCATAAAGCTTCTGACATAGCTTCTGACATCTCTCACCACTTAAGTCAAATGGTTTTATCATCCCTTTGGTTTAAGAGCAGATGGAACAATAGGTTGGAATTTTAGCTTTGATAATCATAAGGCTGCCCTGTTGGTAGAAAAGATTTAGCATCATTAGTATGTGGTAATACTCAATGGGGTAAATCCATTCCATAGATAATACTTTTCTAAGACTAAACAAAATTTACCACAAGCTTATTAAAAAATGGAAATGAAGAATAAGATAATTTCTTAAAAAGAACAGATTGCACATAGTATTAGCAATCAACTCTAACATAAACGTAAAACAAACACTGTGAAGAACAAATCTTAGTAAACTGTAGCATGCCAATACTGTCCTTGGAGTTTAAAGGTTTTGAGTTTGCCATTTTCTTCTCCAATTACCTAAGGTTAGGACAGTCCAAAAACCAAGCAGTCTAAAGCGAAGTCATAAAAGAGATACAGAAGGAAACAGCAGAGAGAACTGAAATAATTAATACCTATCTTCAAGTATGTGAGTCAGAAGTCTCGGTGTATACTATAGCATATGACAGATATATAGTTTTAGCACTTTTTTTTAAAAAAAGCTTACAATACCTAATAAGAGAGAAAAATGGATTTACATCACTTTTCTTAATCTTCAAAAATCATGATTCCAATGATGTGGGTGCCCTTCCACCAACACTGATCACAACTAACACTGCATGAATGTTCAATTGAACGGTTGTGATAAAAAAAAAAAATCAGCACCTGTTGTCCAATCTTTTGGTGAGGAGTCTTTTTTTTTTAACCTTTGCATGCAACTTAACAGGACCCGCTAACAGCTTGCAGTACACTGGTACAACTTTCAAGAATTTAGAGTTTTGTCCATATTATGTTGAGGCAGTAAAGTCAAATGTTAACATTTTTATAACTATTTTTTTAAGGCAGAAAAAAGGGTAATCATATTCTTTTTTTTTGGAGGGGGGAGGGTAAGGCAATTGGGGTTAAGTGACTTGCCCAAGGTCACACAGCTAGTTTTTGTGTTAAGTGTCTGAGGCCAAATTTGAACTCAAGCCCTCCTGACTCCAAGGGCCGGTGCTCTATTCAGTGCAACACCTAGCCACCCCAGTAATCATATTCTTAACTGACTTCTGAAGGCAATCCAAACTAACCAATTCTCTGAGTACTGTTTCAAAGAGAGAGCACCCAACACTTCTGATACAGAATTTAAAATCTCCTCAATGGAATACTCTGAAGAATATTTCTGAGAATTTCCCAGTCTCATTTGGAGGTAGAAGAAAAAGGAAAGAAGAGGTACATTTGTCTTATAAATCTCAGAAATAGTGACAGAGAAGAGAGAAATTCATGTCTTCATTCTATACTATTTTAAGCACAGATACATGTTCTATGGGGCAGAAAACAAAATTCAAAGCCATCCCCTTGAGGAATTTGTACATGAGAGTATCAAAAAGAACTAGAAAGGACAGTATTTCGTAATTAAGCTGTTATTTCACCCTAATAACAGCAAAGTGGATAGAGAGTTGGCCTCTAACTCACAAAGACCAAGGTTCAAGGCCCACCTCCATGACCTAGTAAAGTTACTTAAGCTTGAAGTTGCTTAGGAAACTTTCAAAGGCTAGAAGTAGCAAAAAAAGATCCCATATGGATTAGTAGAGGTCCTGGAATAACACGATATTCATTACCCCAAGAAAGCTGAAAGAGAATCAGGTCACATTTTCCCTCTAGAAGTGCCACAGAATCCAGGCCTAATATCAAGTCTGATGTCAGGAAGCATGCTGGAAGAATGGATAAACAAGAAACTGCATCATAACTGTTCTGACAACAGGGATATGTAAGACACAAACACAGAAGTGACTATAAAAACATCTACAAGGTATGCTTCCATGAAGGAATAAGAAATATTTAAACCAAGTCAAAAGGCTAAAAAAAAAAAAAATCACAAAAAAAGATTTAACAATTGACCTTTATAAAACTGATGGAAGACAAAAATTAAGAATCACTGGATTATCAATGCCATGATCAAAAGAAAAAGTCTATACAGCGTATTTCCAGAAATCTTAGATCTCTTAGAACCAGACAGCACAAAATGGAATATAATGAATCCACCAATGACCTCCTGAAAGAAACCCCCTAAATGAAAACTCTTAGGAGCTTCAGAACCAAAACCCACAACCTATGTCAGGGAAAAAATTCTGCAAGCAGCAAGAATTCAAGTACGAAGGAGCCAGTCAGGATGACCCATGATTTATCAGCCACCACCATGAAGAAGTGAAAAAGGTAAAGGATATGGGCTTTACAGTCAAGAATAACTTACCAAACAAAATGAGTATAAGAACAGAGAGGAAAAAGTAGACCTTTAATGAAACAGAGAACATTCCTGAAGAAAAAAAGACCAAAACTGTGGAGAAGCTTTGAAGTTCCAACACAAGAATGAAGCAAAACATAAGGGAAAACATAAATGAACAATGATGAAAAACTAAACAAAGATTAAAAACTGCTTACATTTAAAAATGGAGATGATACCTGTGTCCCCTATGAATATTGTCTCATTTTACAGATGAGGAAATCACCATCAGAATTCACAGAGAATTCCAATTAGACAAGCCTTAGGAATGATTATGTCTTGATGATATTAGGAACACCCACACAGAGTAAGGTATAGAAATACATTTCACTCAATAGGAAAATCAGAGGTAAAGGGAAATCAGAAGAACAGCATATTTCAAGGATTAGTCCTAAGCAAAATAAAATCTAAGAATGTACAAAAATATTTACAGCTTCTTTTGAGGTAGCAAAGAATGAGAATTTGAGGGGCTATTCATAAATTGGGAAATGGATGAACAAGATATGGTAAAGAAATGTGATAGAATACTACTGTGCCGAAATCTTATCACCATAATGAAAAACCAGGATTCCAGAGGACTAATGATGATATAATCCTACCCACCTTCTGACAGAGAAATGAACTCAGAATAAACACAAAATTTTCTGGACATGGATAATGTAGACGTTTGCTTTGATTAATTATGGATATTTATAATTGGTTTCTCAAATAATTAAAATTTTTAAAAATTAAGTGAAGAAAAATATTTACGCTCAGTTACTTCCAAATAAATTAAAGGAAGAGTAACTTTCTACTCACACTTCCACCATGTTGTTCTAACTTTTGTAAAGCAGTGGTGATTGGTTCTTTGAATTTCTTATCCATTAGTCTCTTGGAAAGCTTAAAAAAGAATGACAACATATATTTATCCACTAAGCCACATACTATGAACAAGACATTGGGTGACACGAAGACAAAAATGAAACAAAAAAACAATCATAACTATATGAAAACTTTCCAAATTTGACTAACATACATCCCTTAAAAATAGGCTAATTGGGGAAAAAATACCAACGACATTTTAGAGCACCTGGGCACTCAATTTCTTTTAGAGTAATTTTAAGTCTCCTCTTGAGAATTAACTTTAATAGAAATCTGAAATACACTGGTATATTAAAAGATACAGATTAGAATCTAAAATTAGACAGCCTGGCACAGCTGGCCTCATGTACAGAAAACTTGGGATCCACTCCCCACTCTGAAATATACTGGATATATAAACCCTAAAGCAAATTCATTTAGTTTCTCAGTGCCCCATGCAATTGTGGTAGAGGCAAGTAACAATATGTATTGTCAAACAAAATTTCCTCAGTGAAAGTTAAGGAATCAAATTACTACTGAAATCACAAGTTCAGTCCAAAAATTAAGAGGAAAAGCTAAAAATATTAGACGAACAGCACACAAAAGGGATACAAACACAATCAAATATTTTTGATACTTACACTTGTAAGCAAATGCTTCAAATGATCATTTAGAGAAGGCCCAACAACACCACTCAACTGTACTAAAGCATTCAATCCCCTACCAAATACTTCACCATCTGAATGGATCTTTTGGGAAGAAGGAAAGAGAAAAAGGATGATGATTAAATAAAATTCATCTATATCTATAGAATAATTATCAATCAAACACACAAACTATAATCCTTACTGCAAAATCCAGAAACAAGTACAAATTCTCAAATGTATTAAAAGCACTGACTGTATTTTCCAATGAAAATATTTAGTGTATTATTTGAATGTAAATACAAAATTAACTTAAAGATTGTTAACCTTTGGTACCTCCTCTAAAGATTTCTGCCTTTCAAAAACAGATTGTATTTTCTGAGAGCATCAAGTAGATACCAAGCTCAAAGGTAGATCAGTATTTCTTGCAGAAATTAATTACTTAAAATATAACTTAAAACCAACTATGTAAAATAATCCCTGCTGGGATTTTTGATTTTACACTGTCTTTGAAATAAAAAAAAAAATTAAAGGGAAAATAAAAAACATACCAGAGCTGCCTTCAAGACAGGAATCAGTCTAGGTAGCAAAGGCACAGTTTTTTCAGTAGCACCTTCAACCAAAAGTAATTCTTTAAAACCTTCTTTTGATACAAATGTATATGGATGTTTAGTTTCTCTTAGACCCTGTTAAATATATAAAAATTTGCTTTAATATAGGTTTGGTCATACTCAGAAAAAAAAGTATTATAAGAAATCAAAGTATGTTTATTATTATGCCTTCCTAGTCAGGAAGTACAATTTCAGTAGTAACCAGTGGTACAACTAAAACTGGGACCAAAAAGAAAAATCAGGAACCAATTACCATTCCAACCCACTAAATAAAACAAGGTAATTTCTTTGATACTTTTATTTTTCCTCATAACTATCACACTTTTCTTACAAAGTAAATGGAAATCTACCAAACAGTTTTTTATATATATAAGTATTTTTGTGTATATAAAGCACTGTAAAGTACTATACTATACCCATATACTACAACTTTTAACATCAAATTGGTCCAGCATAGTCTGTTCCAGTTTACAAAAATAGAAATCCCATAAAGTTGTTGGTGAGAGAAGAGGGGGAAAAAATGAAGACTGCTACACATGTTCATGGAAAACACAGTATCCTGGATCATGAGTACAATGATAAAATACTTATTACCTTTACAGAATATATAAGATAAGGCATTTTCCCAGGGTCTGTTTTCCTTTACAACATGGCACAGTGAACAGAGCTTATCTGGGAGTCCAATGCCCAGGTTGTGTGACCCTGGGCAAGTTCCTTAACATTTCAGTGCCAAAGGCAACTCTGTAAGACTAAGTTTCAGAGAAAAGTACTCATTTGCACTGATAGAGGATCTTCATTTGGTAGAACATATCTCTCAGTAGGAACTTGCCACACTGATGAAATCAATCACAGGTCTAATTTAAAAAAAATACCACTCCCCCAAACCTTTCCATTTATTTCTATTAATACAATAATAGAAATTTCTACAACAATAGGAAAATAGGCAAGAATTTTTTAATTGGAAAAGAAAAGCTCCTGTTTTAATTTTTTATTTCTAAGACTAATAACTTTGTGACCTTCTTTAATTATATTACCTATTTATTTTAATGTCCTGAAAGCAGCAAGCCTAATAATTTGCTCAATACAGGGTATTAAAATGTACATTTGCTTTCTATAGTTCACAAAATCCTTTACTGAGAAATAATCCTCAAAATTTTATAGGTTGCCTATTACTTTTCTCATTTTCATGTAACAGGCTCATGGAAATTAAGTGACTTCTCCAAAGTGACACACAATTAGTGTAACAAGAGCTGGGGCTCAAATTCAGGTCTTTTGATTATAAGTTAATCAATTAGAAAGCACTTATATAATCCTCTCTACATAACAGGCACTATACTAAACACTGGGATATAAAAAAAAAAAAGGCAAAAATACTAACCCAGCTCTCAAAAAGTTCTCAATGGAGGAGACAACATAAAAATAATTAGGTACTTCTTACAAAGTACATTAAACACAGTAGATGGGAAAGGAGTAATCTGTGAGGGGAAGGCACTAGCAGTTGGGGGAATCAGGAAAGGCCTCTTGCCTTTATTGGGTTTAAGGTGAGACTGGACTAAGGAGAAAAAACAAAGAATTCCAGGCAGGGGGACAGACAACTGAAAGCTGCAAAAGTGAGAGATATCTTGTTAGACAAAGAGCAAGCCAGGATAACTTCTGCAGTGCAATTTGCCTATCATAATACCAAACCCATTTAAATAGCAAATGCCTAACAGGTTAAGTAATGTTCCTGGCAAAGCAAATCTATTTTTAAATTATAAGAATCATTCCCCAATGGCATCCTATTCATAGATAGCATCATCAGAAGACACTACAGATTCCCCTTGGTGGTTCTTCCATTACCAACTTTTTTGTAATACAAATTTTAACTAAAATGCAATTACAGTTCCCCCCAAAAAGTTTACAAAAACAATATATTTCAACATTATGAAAAATGTATATAAATGTGCTGTTATGAAATAATTATATTTATTAATTAAAGGCATGTCAAGTTTTTTATATAAGATACTTCATGACAAAAATATCAAATGTGTTTTATAAACAGATCAAATATGTGTCTCCTTACATTTGAAGTTCTCACAGTATAGATATCTGAAGCATTTTTCTTCTGTATAAAAATCACATATTTGGATTTTTAAAAAATCTATTAAAATTTTTTTAATTTAAAAATTATTTTTCTTCATCTATAATAAATTCCTGTCCATGCAGAAAATTTGCTTCTTATAGTTTATGAAATACTTTGTAATTGATCTTTCATCAATGAGTCAAAGGTAGCATTCCAGCATCATTATTTCTTTTTTTTTTTTTTTTTTTTGCTTTTTGGAGGGCAATTGGAGTTAAGTAACTTGCCCAAGGTCACCTGGCTAGGTTTTTTTTGTTTGTTTGTTTGCATGTGGGTTAAGTGTCTGAGGCCGGATCCGAACTCAGGTCCTTCTGATTCCAGGGCCAACACTCTACTCACTGCGCCACCTAGCCGCCCCCAGCATCATTATTTCTTATTTAAATATCAAAAATATTAAATAAGCTCCAGGAAATTCTCTATTTCATTACCTAACAATTAATATGGCTTTAGAAAGTTTGAAAATTGGGGAAAAAGAAAGTCCTTTACCTCTGCTAAAGTAATAAGAAGAGGATCAAATGGAAGAGTTTCAGGAAGACAGTCCCATTGTAATTTGTGTTTTACTGAACCATGTACCAACCTGAGACATAAAAGACAGTGAGTTAGGCAAGTAAGAAATGGCAGTATTTGTAAATATTCTTAACCCAATAAACTTTTATCAGAATCTCTACAAAGTACAATTATTTTGTCATTTCCTAGTATATAGCAATGTTTTCACATGATAAAGACCTTATTAAAAACCTCTTTCAAAGTAGCTTTTAGTTCTAGAAAAATTTTCCCTTAATAAAGTTTTGATATGGATTCATACTCAAGTAATATTGATTTAATGAAGGAGGTACCATGCTGTAGTGCAAAGAACACTGGATTCAGAGTAAGAGACTTGGGTTTGAATACTTGAGTGACTTTAGGCAGGTAATTTAAACTCTATAAAAATGAAGGGTTTGAACTTGGTGATCTTTAAAGTCACTTCCAAGTTCTATAATCATAATTCCATGAAGTCTTTAACTGCAATTAAATTTTATCCCTGCAGGGGATATTAAGACATGCCATTCTGGAACTCCATTCAGTTATTAACTGGATCAATAAAGTATGCCTTAACCTTAATATATGGTCTTATTATTAATATTTAAATCATTGTTAAAGCTGCAAAAACAAAGCAGCAGCCCATGTTAAACATTTTACCTAAGGTTAACAAAAAAAAAGGTAATTTAAATAAAAACTGAAGGTTTCAAATAAAACCAACCTTCACAGGTATTGCGAAAGCCATTAAAGCCAGCCTTAATTTGAAGAGAATTCGAAGGACCTATATGTTGAACCTGAGGAAAAGCACCTACATGAACTGAACTTCTGCCCAGCTACAAGAACAACAGCTGTGCTAACATATAGTAGTGGTAATAAAAAGATGGCCAACTACTGCAAAAAATGTTATGACTAAGTAACTTTTAGGGAGGGGGAATTAAGTAGTTAGGAGAGATGACAACAAATAAAATGTCTAGTGTTGAGAAGCTGGAATCAGGTTGCATTAGTATTGGGAAATGATCCCCAGAGCTTATGGAATCAATAATGCACAACCCTGTTAAGTTTTCTACAATGCAACACTTAAAATGAGCAGCAATGTGCAACAATGTGGACAAGTACCAGAGCTAATAACAGCCAGGGGTAGCATCTAACATGCCCCTCCTGAGTCTTCTCAGCTCTAGAATAAACAACCCCAGTTCTTTCCACTGAAGTTCACATGGCATGATCTTGGATGCCCTTTTCTGCAAACTCTCCAGCTAATGATTACATTACAAAAACTGACATATATATGGTGCTTTTTAAGTTTGTAGAGCACTTTTTCATTTGAAACTGATAAGAACCTGGTAATGTGGGTAGTAGAGATATTCCCACTTACAAATGAAGAAACTGAGGATCAGAAAAGGTTCGATGTCTTGTCCGTGGTCACACAACTACTAAATACTCGGAGCAAGATTTAATTTAACACCATATTCACTACCCCCTTCCTAAAATGTGGTGTCCAGAACTGAGTAATACTTTTATTACAGACTGACCAGGGAAGAAGACAGTTGGATCATAGCCTCTCCAGTTCTAAACCTTTTTTAAGGCAGACCGAAACTACATTTGGTTTTCTGTTGCTGCATCACAATGTAAACTCTTATCAAAACTTATAATTCACTAAAATCCACAGATTGCTTCTAGATATACTGTTGTCTAGTCATACTTCCCAAACATGAAATTCATGTTTTAAAATTCAAGTATAAGACATGACATTTACTCCTGCTAAACTTCATTATATTAGATACTGCCCAAAGTTCTAGCACATCCTGTTCCTCTTTGTATTCTGAATACATAATCTAGCAAGCATTAGATCTACGAACTGGATAAGAATGAAACAAATGTATCTTTGTCAAAGTAACTGAAAAAAGAAGTTAAATAGTATAGAGTAAAGCACAGGTAACTAGGATTCCCCAATAGGGAACTCTTTCCAAGATGACATTAACGCCCAAATGCAAATGACATTCTTGACATGTTTAACCTGAAAGAAACTAATTTGAATAAGGTCATTTCAGGAATATGGTCTATTACATTGCTAACTGACTTTACCTGCAAGGAATACCTCCTTTGGAGTAAATAGCAGCAAAAGCAGAAGGGGCGCGTGGCTGATCACTAAACTGAAATTAAATAAGAAAATATATACTGATATTTTTTTGTGTATCAATATCTTGCATATAAGCATCAAACTACCACTGCGCCTTATTATATATAGAGGGAGGGTCTAATCTCTAGGGTAAGGAGAGATTACATATAGGGCAAGGGAAAAGATTAGTCTTTAGGGTTATAACACTTGTTAAACACACACACACAAAAAATATTTATTGGTTTTATATTTGTCAAAAAAAATTTAGATTGTAATTTTCCATGACTTCAACGATGTTACGAATTAGTGAGAAGTCTACACTTCAGGTGAACTAGATATGAGGCAATGTAAACACACATGCTTACAAAAACTCCTCACTAAGCCACATAAGTAGTAAATTAAGTTTTCTGGTCACCCAAACAGTAAAAACAAAATCATTTTGGGGCAGCTAGGTGGCACAGTGAATAGAGCACAGGCCCTGAAGTCAAAAGGAGCTGAGTTCAAATCCAGCCCAGACTCTTTATACTTACTAGCTCTGTGACCTTGGGCAAGTTGCTTAACCCCAATTGCCCTCCAAAAAGCACACACACACACACACACACACACAAATTCATTTTAATTTTCCAAACAAAACAGCTGCAGGGAATTCACATAAATAACATTTTCTTTTTATACAGTGCCAAGAACAAAATATATATGCTTTGTGAGAACCAGCTTAAGTACAAAGAGGCTCATCAGCAGGGGGTAGGTCACTTGGTACTAAATTTTTTAGTACCATAAAGAAAAGAAAAATGCAAAAAACTGCTCAGTCCTTATGGCTTCTTATGTTTGACATTTTGGTATGTTGGTAGAAAAAGAAGCACAAAAGTGATAATAATTACAACTTATAGACTACCTACAAATACTGTTAGAAAATGTGTGATCCCCCAATTGCCCTACCTTCCCCCCTCCAAAAAGCAAAAAAAATCTTTAAAAAAGGAGGAAAAAAAAAGAAAATGTATGATTCTTGATTGTGACCAAAAAGCAAATACACAATTCTAAAAAATTATCATCAGGCCTGACATTGTACTTATAAGTTAAATGGACTCACAGGTTCTCCTTGGAGGAATAAATAAAGGAATTGAAATTCTTTTTATTGTACATCAGAGGGGGAAAAAATAAACATTTATTTCATAGGACACAATTTTTTTTATTATAATACACATAAGGAACTTTTGGACATGGAGAACACCAATGATATTATAAATAATTAAAATGATACTTTAGCAAATGAGAACTATTTACTATATGAGAGACATTTCAGAATTAACTATATATAGTCCAACCATCAAATTATCAGAGCAAAGGTCAAATCAAAATCAAACTAAAAATACAACAAAAATAAAATTATGAATAAATCATTAATTAGCACCCAGCAATAAAAATGAACAGCAGATAAAAAACCACTTAAACATCACTATTTCCTTGAAAAAGTTAAATAACGTAAGCTAACTGCCAAAACAAAAATACCTAAAGAACTACATTCCACAAAAAAAAAAACCCATAACTCACTTGAGTCAACAAACAACATGATCTTCAGGCTAACTAGAGAAATATGTAAGCAACGGAGAATACTGCTTTAGAGGGAAGTTTGGGAGGCTTTAGATAACACTTCAAGAGTAACATGATAAGTTTAGTTTTGGATATGTTAAAAATAAAATCCAATACTAAAATTGTACATGCCCTTTGACCCAGCAATACTACTTCTTGGTCTGTATTTCAAAGAGATCATAAAAATGGGAAAAGGATCCACATATACAAAAATGTTTACAGCAGTTCTTTTTGTGGTGGCAAAGAATTAGAAATGAGAGGATGTCCATCAATTGGGAAACAACTAAACAAGTTGTGGTATGTGAATGTAATGGCATACTATTGTGCTATAAGTAATGATGATAAGACAGACTTCAGAAAAACCTGGAAAGACTTATATGATGAATGAAAGGAGCAGAACCAGGAGAACACTGTACATAGTTAACAGCCACACTGTGTGATGACTGAAGACTCACAATGGAAAATGCTGTCCACATCCAGAGAAAAAACTGGAGTCTGAAAACAGACAGAAGCATACTATTTGTGTTGTTTTGTTTCTTCTTTCTCATGGTTCCTCCCATTAGTTCTAATTCTTCTTTACATCATAAGGAATGTGAAAAATATGAATGTAAAAAAATGTAAAAATATGAATGTAAAAAAAAGTTTCTGTCATCAGCATAGCTGTTTATGCACAAAACACACTGTGCCGTCTGCCCAAGGGAGGAAAAAAGGAATTAAAATCCAACTCATATGCCTGCTTTCCCATCTTTAATCTCATTAAAATTATAAAATATTTTGGCAAGATGTAACTATGGAACCATTTTTTTCTATGACTCTGATTACTAGGCCAGCTTAAAAAGGGGAGATACATATTTGCCACTGGCAGTGAGGCTAGTCAGCAGAACTGAAATAGATAGGTGGTGGTAAGGCCCATCAGATGCTACCATTTGCAGATGTAAATATATTTATGCTGATTTCATCAAGCTCTAAAATGCTGTATAGATACCAAAATCCTACCCATAATTGCTCAAGAAACTGGCCTAAATATACACAATGGAAAAACTAAATGGATAACAACACATGCCAATAGTTTGTACTATGATATTCAATCAGATATGTATTCCACAGAGTTGCTCAATCATTATGTAAAGTGATAATGAACTTAATGAAGAACTAAATATGAAACACCTGTTAAATTGCAGGACTTTTAATGACCTTAAACTTCAGTCTAAAACTAAGATTTATATTTCAAATATCTATCTTCTTGTGATGCTTATGGCTATGAATAATGAAATACCACAATCTCAAGGAATAACCAAAAGGCAATGAAGAAGTACACATTGGGTACATGTGCAAAATATGCACAACCAAGAATTGCAAAAGAGAAATGGCATTAAAAAATTTCATTAGGTAGATTTATGACCAGAAAAAAAGACAGCTAGTAATATGGCAAGAGTAATTTGCATTCTTCCAAAACTGTGATGAATCCATGACTTGTAACAGTTAACAGCATTACTGAGAAGTAACAGTTAACAGCATTACTGAGAAGTTAAAGGACGGTAAATTTCTGCTTAATATATGGAAGAAGTTTGAAATGATTAAAACTATTCAAGTCAGGGCTTGGATGACAACTGATTACAGATGCTATAAAAATGATTCATGCATGTTGATCTTTTTCCAATTTTTATAATCTCTTTGGGATACAGGTAGGGAATTGAAATAGAGAACTTATAAAGTATATAATCAATAAATTGTTAAGGTGTATTTCATTTTAGTTCTCTTAGCTCTTCTTCCTCTTTATTACTACATCTATTCAATGTATTCTATTTAAAGTTGGGGGTGAAGAAACTCTAGATATCAAAGAGATAACAACAATATCATATTCAAATGTATCCTTTTAAATATGGTAAAGTAAATAATGTTAATTTTTAAATATTTTTTTTACTTACCGGGTCAATAGTTTTAGGATTAAGTTTATCACTTGGTCGAGGATGAGGTTTCTTTACAGAATCTGGAGAATTGTTGGAGGGTAATGATTTGTTTTGGTGTACTACAGATCTAGGTTTTATTTTGGAACCTGATGATGTTCTTTTTTCATAAGTTCCTATGGGTTGAAAAAAAAAAGAGTAAAATAAGGTTCACCTTCTGCACCCTTCTGAATATAAAACTGTAACACTAGAACATGTACAAAATTATTTGACTACTTCTTCAGTGTGATACAAAGAATATACCTGTCACTCTGCTTCTCATCTGTAGGTTTCCATGACTCTCAGATTTTTGCATTCTTCTTTTCTTAGTGCTCACTCCTGAAATTAAGAAAAAATTTATTTTAGTCACTAAAAAAAAATCTATAAATAGTAGTAAGACACCAAAGTAGCAGAGCCAGAAGAAATAACAGATGGGAGTAAGTATATGTTTTGTACTTACTATGTGCCAGAAATTATGCTAAGCACTTCTACAATTCTCTCATTTGATTCTCCTAACAATCCTGGGAGGCAGGTGCTATTATTATCCCTATTTTACAGCTAAGGAAACTAAGGCAAATAGAGGCTAAGTGGCCCAGGGTCACAAAGTCACTAAGTTTCTGAGGCCAAATTTTAACTTAAGTTAAAGTTAAGACTTCAAGCCCAGCACTCTAGCCACTACACTGACAACAACACACTCTTCTTGGACAGTTTAAAAGAGAAATGAGAATTAGGAGGGGAAAATTTACAGTGTGCACAGGATAAATAATTGGCACAACAGAAAAATTTTAATTTGTGATGCCAAGCTTCATCAAAGAGACGAAAGAGACAATGATGCATCTGGAATGCAAATACACAGAAGTAAAAGAAAATCTAGGAGAAGCAAAAACAATAACATTAAAAGAAAATATGCTCTCTAAGCAAAACATACTGATTCAGAAGGTATGACATACAGAGACAAGCTAAGACTTATATGTCCCCTTGAAAAACAAGACAAGTCAAAAAACCTAAACACCATACATGATACAAGAAAATTGCCCCAAATTTTTGAACACAGAAACTGAAATACTAATTGAAAGAATTCATAGGCTACCCCCCAAAAAATCAAGGCTACAAACCCTAAGAAATATAGTGGCTGAATTTAGCAATTTAATTCAGAAGCAAATTCTCTATAAGTAACCAAAAGAAAGCTCTTCAAATACCAAGGCAGGGAATTTTTGAATAAGACAAGATTATTCTGTAACCCACCAAAAACACAAGAGAGAATGAAAAGTATTCCCAAAAGCAATGAAACTCAAGGTGCAGCCCAGGGTGACCTATCCTGTAAATCTGAATTTAGACATAAGTGGAAAAAGATGGATGTTCAGTTAATAGAGGCATCTGAAACATTCTTAGAAAGAAAATCATACCTGAAGAGATTCTATGCTTCTGAACACTTCATACAACAGAAATGTAAGAAGAGGAACGATTGCAGCAGTTAAGGATAGCAATAGCAATAGTGACAGTGGAAAGATTAGTAAGAATTCTTTCTAAATGCACACTAGAAGACAGTAGTGAAAGTGGAAGTCAGGGGTCTGAAGTATAAATGGAACCTGGCAACACAGTACTTACAGGTGACTCAATGTTTTTTGTGGACCTACATTATAAAATGGAAGAAAAATGGAAGGTTGCATGAAATGGTGAGGGAAAAAGGGAAATAGAGGCAAGTGTTTATGTGTCCGGGTCCTAGGAAGGTAAGATGACTTCCCTGGTTTCTCAGAAAGAAAAAGACCTGCAAAGCCAAGGAGGAGGAGCGAGGGAAGATGGGGGAAAAGGGAGGCTTCGTTTTGGTGGTGGGACAGAGTTACACTAGGGAACATTCCTGTGGCTGAAGAAAGGTAAAGCAAATACCAGGGTTCAGGATTTCCTGAAAATTGGTACTCAGAGAAATGATACAATCATAGGCTTTATCGTTGTTATGTAGCAAGCAGGCAAACAGAGCACATACACACACTATGGTGATAAAAAAAAAGAGATCTGTTCTTACTACAAAAAACTCAACCCATCGGAAGGGTGTGGGGGAGATGTGTTGGGAGAAAGAACATACTCAAAGTTGGGGTTCAGATGGCAAAATTATATACCCCAAAATTGGCTTGGCTGAGGGAAGGTAGGAGGGGCATTCCTAATCCGAGCCAGATGTGGCAGGAAAGTTCTTGGAAGCTTGGAGTATTGGCCAGAGCACCAGAGCTGGTATCAAGAACCAGAGCTGGTATCAAGACTCCTCTTTCCTAGTTCAAATCTGGCCTCAGACATTTACTAGCTGTGTGACCCTGGGCAAGTCACTTAACCCTGCTTGCCTCAGTTTCCTCATCTGTAAAATAAGCTGGAAAAGCACTCCAGGATCTTTGCCAAGAAGACCTCCTGTTTGCTTTGCTAAGCACCTGGGTCACTAAGAAGGGGAAAAGGGTCACAATTCACAAACAATTATGTCCATCTTTGGTGCAAATGGAAGGTGATCCCAAGGAGAAGGCCCTAGCGGCAAGGAAGGGTCTGGCAGAAGAGGGGATTCTAAGAAGCCCAAGGGAGTGAGCACACCCCTCACTGGGGGAACAGCCAGTGGGAGGTCACAGAGGAGCGTCTCAGTATCCATCTCTATAAAACGAGGGGGTTGGACTAAGCGCCTGCGGGGTCGGCCTTCCCGCCTGCACTGTTTTCCGACCACAGGGGGCCCCCCCGCAGCTCGGCCAACAGGAGGATTAATAGCCGGCTCCGCAGGATGCAGGCCTAGGTCCGGTTCTGGCTGCGAGGTACTGGGGAATGATAAAAGGAAGGGAAGCGGAGGACGCAGGGGGCGGGAAAAGTAACAAGACCGGCAAAAGAAAGATGAGGCGGATCCCGGAGCACCCGAGGCTGAGGGATTTTCTCCATTGTCAGCCCCAGGCCAAGAGGGCGCCTGAGCTGCCAGCCCGCCCGCCTCAGGGGGACAAACAGGAACAGCATCAGAGTCACCTGATCTCCAGGAGCGCAGGCCTCCGCCGCAGCTTTGCTACCACATAGCTCCCGGCCCCGAGTCTCTCATACAGGCCGTGATCTGCACAGACGCCCAGCCCGGGGCCCCTCGGACCGGTACCACTCGAGCCAGCCCGGGCTGCGGCGGATAAGGAGCAGAGGAAGACAGAGGAAGAGCTCCGAAGACACGTCATCTGCCTCGACGCAGCGTCGCCGGGACGTCGTCGCGATGACGTCAGACGTGCTTGGCGCGCCCGCCTCTTCTCCCCGCCCCCCCCTCCGCTGAGCAGAGGAGAAGGCGAAGGAGCCGACCTCCTCGGGGCGGGGCGTTAGTGGCGCCTGCGTGCTGGCCCTACTTTGAAACCTGGTGTAAGCTCCCTTGACACCTCCCCAACTCCTGTGCCCTGTATGCAGGGGCCGGTAACAACTGGTTACGGAAAGCGAGAAAGAAGAGGCAAAAAAAAATGAAAAGGACATATTAGGAGATGCTTCTTAACTTGTACTAGTCAGTGGCGCCGTGGACACAGCATTGGCCCTGGAATCAGGAAAACCTGAGTTCAAATCCAGACCAAGACACGCCCCCAAGTCACTTGTATCTGCCTTAATTTCTTCATCGGTAAAATGAGAATAATAATAATACTTGCCTCTGAGGATTGTTGTGAGCTCCAAATGAGATATTTGTAAAGCACCTGGCACGTAGAAAGCACCATATAAATAAATGTCAGTTATTATCAAGAGACCTATTTTGCAGTTATTAAGAGACTGCTTTGAGCTAAGCTGAATGGCAGCATGCATGGCGGTATGGATAGAGAACTGTCCTGGAAGTGAGATATTCGTGAAGCTCTCAGAGCAGTACCTGGCATACAGTAGGTGCTTAATAAGTGTCTGTTTCCTTTCCTACCTAGGAATTAGGAGGTCATCACTTACATTCTGCCTCTGATACATGCTAGTTGTGTGGCCCTGGGCAAGTCACTTAACTTCTTCAGGGCCCTAGGCCAGAAGTGTCAAATACACTTGGATCCTTTCAGAACTCCCCAGTGCAGCCTGCAGCAGATTAAAGTATAATTGGAAATACTTAATGAAATAAAAATTCAACTAAACATAGATAACAGTACATTTTAAATCTAAGTCAATATGTGACCAGCAAGAACCTTACCTATGGCTCAGTGGCCCCCAGTTTTTATTTGAGTTTGACACCACTGATCTAGGCAACTAAGAATTTACATTTCAGAAAACATACTGACCTTCCTTGTTAGAGGGAGTTTTCTCATTCAGAAAGTTCCCTCCCTCAGTGAATTCCCATTTTATGTAAAATGCTAAATTTACTTTCTGAAAAATCCACCCAGAGGATCAAATTCAATGTGACATAATGTTTGTAGGACATGTAGATGGTGTCAGGCCTGGAATCAGAAAGACTCTTCTTCCTGAGTTTAAATCTGGTTTCAGACATTTAATAGCTGTGTGACTCTAGGCAAGTCACTTAGTCCTGTTTGCCTCAGTTTCCTCCTCTGTAAAATAAGTTGGAGAAGGAAATGGCAAACTGCTACAGTATCTTTGCCAAGAAAGCCCCAAATGGGGTCATGAAGAATCAGATATGACTGCACTAAAATGTCTGTAAATCAGTTTGTTTTCAAATTCATTCATTGGCAGGCTTCCTTCTAGGTAATTATGAACATTTTCATGTTGTTTAAACACCAAAATGAAATTGTTTCTGATTCATTGCTGTGTATCTTGGGAAAACTTGGAGACTGAATTTTCCCAAGATGAGAGAAGTAAAGTGGGAACTGAGGCTGGGGGAGTGGTGGGGATTCCAAGCATTCATTTTATTCTAATACAGAGCACCTTAAATGGGGTAATATGGGAAACAGGTTTTTGGAAAAATAGTAGCGTCATTAAAAGAAATAGGGGATTTTGGAAGAGGGATGGGTTTGACAGGATCTGCCTCTGGGACAAAGGAAAGAGAGACCTTTTTAGATGTAGAATGGTTCCTCAATGCTGGTGGGGTGAAGATTAGTTTCTCCCTTTCCATGGAGCTGACAGCAATATCTATTTGCTGAAATGGAAAACAAGTCCAGCTATGTTGGACTTAGGTGCAGAAGGGAAAGAAGGTCTTGTTATTTGCATCCAGGAACTGATTTGATTATTAAGATTAGTACACTCAAAACACCCTCTACGGCTCTGTAGTTTGTGTATTGGAGAGCTACATACTCTAAGCTTTAAAATAGTTGTAGACTACTTTTATATAAACATGTTTGAGAAACTACCCAGTGCTCATAGAAACTCTACTGCACCCATGAAAAATAGTGACTATATGAGGTTAGTGAACCGTGATAGATGAACCTTTTATATAGAGAGAATTTGGTATCAAATAAAAAATACCATATTTAATTATTTTTGCCTGAATTGTTCTCTGAAAATATTCTCCCTTCTAGTCAGGGCCTTCAGAAACTATGTGTTTTTTCCATTTTAAATACACTATTTCAGGATCAAGGATTTTATGATACTAATGTTCATGATGAATGTTTTGAAATGATTTATCCATATGTGGCATAAGAAAGTATGAAGTTTAAGAATATGTTTTGCATTTCTAATTTTGGTCTAAAACCTTTCCTAATTTTGTAATTTCTTGTCAGGAATACTTGACTCTTTTGGTAAAAGTAGACTGTGACATAATAAGAGAAGCATATTATTGTACATACTAACTATGGAATGCCTGAAACCACTGGGAACCTTCTCCAGTTAATTATAGGGTTATGCAAACCCAGTTGGTGGAAAGGAAGCAAAATATATACCATATAATCTGAGTCCACTTGATATGCCATAAAACATACATTAAACATGGCATTCCTCTTATAAACTTAGACAATAAGTGAAAGAAGTGAAGATGAGGAAAAGATGGCTTTGTAAAGAATAAAACAAACCAATTGTTTTTTTACACTTTCTGAAAGCTCCTGTAGACATTGGCAATTCAAAGCTAGTCTTTAAGATAAGTCAAAAGATAGTTTAAAATAACAAATCTAAATATACAGGGTAATTCAATAGCATGTACATTATCTCTTCTAAAAAGATAATAGTTATTATGAACTTCCTCTTACTGTTAACTATTAACTGTTATTGACATTAATAATATCATAGATATTACAAATGTAAGTTTAATTATAATTAACATTAAATAATAACAATGCTGTTTACACTGTTGTACTAATCATTAACCATTTTTTGTACATGAACTAAAATGTCATTTTTCTCCTTAAAGCATATTAAGCATATTTCTTTTCATTCAAAATTTGTAAAAATGCTTACCATCATTCTGGGATTGACCTATATAATCCTATACATGAGAAGCATAAATGGTTTGATGAAATGTAGATAAGCCTAGTTGGCATCTTGCATTTTGGTGGATGCACAATGTGTGGTCTGAATTGGTACTTCCTCCACTGGTACTTAAATACCTTCATTATGCCACTTCATTCTGTATAATTCTTTTTCCTCATAAATCCTGAATAAAAGATCTACTCCACAAGGTGGATACATTCCCCTTGTTCTTTTGACACTTCAGGCAAATCAGTGTATCAATTGGGCGAACCGTCTGTTGTCTCTCATTGCTGTGACTTGTTCATCTCTTTTCTTATTCTTACATGTGGCTCATTAATGTCTTTTCCATTACTTCTAGTGTGTAGGTGGTCACTGGTAACATGATCCAGTATGTTTATGCCCACCATGCCTCTTGACATTGCTTTTTAGTTAATTTATAATTTTAATCTTGTGATTGTCATATTTCACGATTCACAGTCATGTAAATATTGGAGTTAATAATCACCTACTGCTTTTTGAGCTTTTAGTGGAACAAATAGTTTGATATCTTTTCAAACATTGTATTTCAAATGTATTTAATCTCAGTTCATTGATTAGGATTTACCTGCCTTCTCATTCTGGAATTTCCTTTAGTGCCAGAGTGCTCGTATTCCATACGATATACTTTTGCCATGCAGGCCCCTTTGTCCCACTGGGGGCTTCCATTTGGGGGATTGGTCTAGACCAGCCTCTCTTTATTTTCTTCTTCACTTCACTTCTGTCTCTATCCATTTTGCCATCATGCCCCTCTCCCTTCCAGCTCCCTTTTATGTGTAGGTCTTCCCCCATTAGATTATAAATTCCATTTAGTTTGTAGCTCTTTTAGCTTGTATTTGTATCCCCAGTACTTAACATAGTTCTTGTCACATTATAAGCATTTAATGAATGCTTGTTGCCTACCTGATATGTATAACACATGTCATCTATATATATAGATACACATACACACATACATGTATATATCTTTCTACCTATCTATATAGATATAGGCATATCTATATAGATACACACATATACATATGAAGTAATTTGAGGGAATGCCCATTTAGCTGCATGTTATAGCATGATTAATATATATATTTTCCATCAACTTCTGTTTTTTTCCTCATGGAACATTAGATCAATATGTGTAATTGTTAATGAAGAGATGTTGCCATGTTCCAAACTAAGTATATAGTTAAGTATAATGCAGACTAGGGAGAAGAACATTCAGAGAATAAAGAATTGTTTTGTTTAGACTTTGGGCAAGATGTCTTCTGACACATATAGGTCAATGTGTATCTTTCCATTTGACATCTTGTTGATGACAATGGTCAGCAGATAAAAATGAAAGCATCAAACAACAAGTAAAGAAAAAGGGAATGAAAATGTCTCAAAGTCAATTTTATACTAAAACTACATGAAGTTTTAAAAAATTCACTTATTTACAAGATAATAAAAAGGAATTACTTCTCAGCAATTTTTATAGAACTGGAACGTATTCTATTCAGTTTTTTGCTTAGCTGATTAGTGGCAAGGAAGTATGAATGACAACAAATAATAAATGATTCCTATTAGAATATAAGTTTAATTAGAATAATAATAGTTTAATTAGAATATAATTTAAGTCAGAAAATCATGAATTTCTAATTATTGCAATATTTTACATTTACACAAGAAATATATAATTTTTAGTCACTTCACATATATCATCTCATCTGATCCTAAGGCCAAGAGCTATAGTCAGGGAAGATATTATTCTAATTCTTCCTCATCAGTAAAATGGGTACATAACTTGTAAAATATCATACAAGTAAATGGAAGATCTGAAGCAGACCCCAGGTTGTTCTGATTTCAGGTACAACATATTTTTCATGATCCTGTCCTGCCTCCAACGTGAATTATCCCCATTTTTTTCGTGTTATATGTAGGGGTGTACTGGAGCCAATTAATACTGGCTTGTGAGAGCCAATGTTAAATTTTCACTGAGTGTTTATACCAAATTAGGGTTTGATTTATTGTTCTTTTTGATTGATAGACTTAAGAAGGGCAATTAGGTGGCACAGTAGATGGAATGTCAAGCCTAGAGTCAGGAAAACTTATCTTGTTGAGTTCAAATATGGCCTCATATACTTAATAACTATGTGACCCTGGACAAGTCATTTAAACTTGTTTTCCTTAGTTCCCTCATCTGTAAAATGAGCTGGAGAAGGAAATGGCAAACCACTCCAGTATTTTGCCAAGAAAACCACAAACAGGGTCGTGGAGAGTTGGACATGACAGAAAATGAATGAACAATAAAAGACTTAAGAAAGGGATGGAAAAATGTTAATAATTAAGATTAAGCTTAAAAGTGTGTCATGGGCATGTATACACACATACATACATACATATGTCAGTGTGTGTGTTTTTGGACAGGCCAGTTGTTAAACTTTTACCCATATGTCCCTTTTTATATGTTAAAAATCTTGAACCTCAAATTGAGTTTCACTTGTCATCCAACATAAAATTCAACCTGCCACTTCTATTAGTTATTATAAACTGAGAAAATGAAAACAACTTCTCAGTGCCCCCAGATAACTCTAAGACTAAAAGTTGCAGAAAAGTTATATATCTGCATCAGTGAGGAGAATTTTCTTCTTGAGAATTCCCTGTGTCAGTGAAATCTCATGGTCAAGATCAAAAAAACAATCTGTATCATTACATCCATTCTAATTCTCACCATCATTATCATCACCATCACCCTGTGAGGAATTCACTTGGTTCCTACTATCTGTTCCCAGAACACCCTACTTTTTATTTAATTCCACTTATAATCCATTGATAGAATATAAACTCCTTGAGGGCAAGGAATCTGTGATTTTTAAATTTGTGTCCTCAGTCTGCCTTACATATAGTAATTCTTTAATAAGCTTTTAAAAATGTTATTAAATTCCCCTCAGAAAGAGTATAAAGGAGTGGACCCTCGTATAAAATCTATACATTTTAATCTATTCATTAGAATCTAAGTTCCCTGAGCACAAAGATCAGTTAATTTTTGTCTTTGTAGCTGCAGTGCCTAGAACAAAATAGAGCTCTAATCAATGTTTATTGATTGATTGACATAAAGGAAGATATAGAAATGTGTTGCCCAGGGTGTATTTCAGAGTTGACTTGCATCACTAGAAGAAGCACCCACACCAGTTAGATACCAGAGACATCAGTGTGACTATTCTTATCATCAGTGATGATAGAACCATCATAGATATGCCATGTAGAAAGGTGAGGTTAGAAAAAGAAGCCAAATCAAATGAAATACACAAAGAAGAAATCTGTTGAAATCAATATAATTTTGAAAGCTTTCAGATCAATCTTTAAGATTCCTCAAAGAGGGAATAGATATCAAATGATTGGGATTGTCATATACAATATTAGTCCTCGAAAGACACAAAGGGGCATGTCCTTGACACATTTCCTACCTGAGTATTCAAGGCTACGTACAATCTGGCTCCAAACTTTATTTCTTTCCTCCAGGGAAACCAATTTACTCAATATTCATAGAAGTGCAAAATCTTAAGTCGGAAGAGACCTCAGAGATCATCTGGTCCATGACCAGTAAACTTATCTAATGTTTGTCCCAAGTCATAAGTTTCTTCTTTTCCCTTCTTGGACTGCAGTGACAGTATTGGGAAGAGCTGCAGTGACCAGTACCCTTCCCTGCCAAGCATCATCCCTTCTTACCAAGAGCTCCCAGTCTCAGAAGCATCTCTACTAGAGTCTACAAGGAGGAAATTATATGGAATGATGAAACAAGTCTCTTCATGGAAAAAAATAAAGAAACTGGGATTTTAAGGTCCATATACTATTAATATCCTTGGAATTTCACTGACCTCTTTCCCCATTATCACTTTTGTAAGGGGGAGGAACCATTAGAAATACCTTACTAAACATGTTCATATTTTGTGCCTCAAATTGTATTGTAAACCCTCTGAGAGCAAAAATCCTGTTTTATGTTTCTATGTATCTCCAGATGGCCAGTACATAAATGTTTACTGATGAAGATGATGATGGTGGTGGTAAAAGTGATGATGGAATATTGTATAAAATTCATGTAAACATGTCAGCTTAAAGCACTGAAAATTCTTTCTGAAAATATTAATATCTATAATAAACTACATGAATATGGAAGTGTAAACATGAATTTCATTATTTAATTCAGTAACATTTTTAACAGAATCTAGATCATCAGAAAATTATTGCAGGAGTCTCCAACTTTCTTATTCAAAATTCTTTAAAGCCCAATTACAAAATGTGTGAGTTTGAGAGAAAAGAAATGTTCCAGTATGGGATATGTAGGAGTACTGAACTCAGTGTCAGGAAATCTGTGTTCCAGATTCTGATTTAACCTAAATTTTTATGACTTGAGGCAAATCCATATTTCTGGGTCTACATTTCCTTGTCTATAAAATGAAGAGAATGTAATTGCTAAGGTCTCTTGTAGCTATCCTTTATAGTAGACCTCATTTGTGCTTCACTATATAAGTGATAGATAGCTAAGTCTATGTCTCTTTGATCACAGGCAGATTATCTTGGCTCATACTGGCATCCTGAGTCCTTGTATCAGTCTCCTCTTCAATGTCAGATAAACACTAGTAGGAACTCCTCTGTTTTTTGTTTTTGTTTTTTTTTTCTTTTTGGAGGGCAGTTGGGGTTAAGCCCAAGGTCACACGACTAATTTTTGTGTTAAGTGTCTGAGGTCAGATTTGAACTCAGGTCCTCTGGACTCCAGGGTTGGTACTCTGTTCACTGTGCCACCTAGCTGCCCCTAGCTCCCTGTTCTTTAAGGAAAATAGAGAAATAGGTATGTTACTTGGGTATCTGATCTAGCCAACTGAATACATAGGAAAGAACTCAAGGATAGAGAAACCCAAACTACCCAAAAGATAATGACCACTATTATACACTGCAATGAGACTTGCTCCCTTGTGTCTTGTTCTCAACTCACTCGGAACTGCCCTCTGCTGATACAGAAGGAGTAGAGCTAGTTTCTTGATCACTGGTAACCCTTTGCTGCTGATTCTCTCATTATATAGCGTGAAGTAGAATTACCTGCAGATACATCTGCAACTGTCCAGCCCTGTGTGGTGAGGCACTAAGTGCACGCTGTGATGACCTGCTCCCCTGTGTTACCATCTACGCTTAATACCTCTAATATTATGATCTTTGAGGAAAGAAACAAACACAGGTGAACTAGTATGTTTGCCTTGAATCTTGCTCTCCTTTCTCCACATCTTCTATGCTATCAAACTCAGCATTCAAAGCTCTCTACTCCCCATTCGCTTCCCTTCCATAACTTCTTCTGCTCTGGTTATCTTTCTTTTATTAGTCTGTGATTTCTTGTTATCCACTCAGCAGTCAGCTGCTCTGCCCCACTGGTCACACCATGACCACCTGGTCTTGTACCAAACTCATTCTCGTACCAAGCCTGAATCGTAGATGGAGGAAAAATTGACTTGGTTTTGATTGAAACCAGTGATTGGCTGAATGACAAACCTCATGCATTTCAATTGTATATTTCTGTATAAATTTTATTCATTTCATTGTCTTCATTGATTAACTTCTCGGATTAAGTTTGGGTTTTGGACAAATAGAGCTCTCAGGGCTTAAAGGTGGTTTAGTTTGGTTATTCTGGAATGTTTCACATTCTGTTTCTTATTTTAATTCAGAAACCTAAAAGATACATTCCATGAAATAACTAAGTAGCTATCACTTTTCACCTGGATGGATTATGGAAAGTCAGCCTTTAAAGGGTTATAAGCATACCTGGTACTAAGGCTTTATGAGAAGTCACAAAACTTTGTGTTCTATCAAAGAACGGAATCATACCATTCTACCTCTCCTATACTGGGATCCTGATTGTGTGATTTTGACAGCTTTGCTGAAAGTGGAAGGTTTGATCACATGAGTGGATAGTTAAAAGTAGAAACCTTCCTAAATCCTCATACCTATTCTGATTAGTATTAAATACACACCAGGTCCTGTCCAACCTTTCTCAGTCAATATTCTATATTGACTGAGAAAGCCACCAATTAACATTACCTATATTATACTGCATTTTTATTTATTTTGTTAAACATTTCCCAGTTATATTTAATCCAGTTTAGCCACATTGAAGAGTTTTCCAGGCCCAAGCAATCACTCTAATACCTCTTCTCTATAAGTCTTCCCTCAATACCTTTATATTTTGTGAGGACACGAAATACTTTTATTTACACCATACTCTCCTTGGCGTTGCTGCTCTCATAAACTAATATCTGAGTCACTTTTCTAACCTTCTTATTATTTGTCTTGGTGTTTGACTCATAGTCCTTATTTCTTCTCTATTATTCTCAGGGACCTTACCATTCATGTTGACAACTTCTCTAGCATCCTATAATTTTTTAACCCCCTCAACTACAATAACCTCTAGCTATTCTACTTTTAACTACCCACTCATGTGTTCAAACCTTAAGCCTTATCATCTTCTTCAGGATCCAAAACTTTTAAATTCCACTTTTCAACTAGAGACTCCTAGGAATTCTTTAGCATTTCCTACTGTCTCATTCCCTTTACAACTAAGATGGGGAGGGAGAGGGAGGAAAAGAGAGAAATGTAAGTGCAAATCATTGCCTCTGGCTTTTTATTTGGGTTTTCTGTGCTATTTTATATTAGTAATCAATCAATCACATGGCCAATGAAATTGAGAAATTATGGAATTCTGTGAATTTGGGAGTTCATCACTAAAGGTTGACCAACCAGAGTGATGACATAAGCCAATTAGAGTGTTTTGCATTTTTCATAATTTCTGCTATGATTTCAAATAATATCTAATCAGCTGCCATTGAACTGAATGAGAGAGAATGAGCAAGAAACAAATTTGGAGAGGGGGAAGGGTTGGGGGAGGGGTGTTGTGTGCTGGTTTCCAAGTGCACTTTCAGCTTTGCAGCATTACACCTAGTACGGACACTGCAAAAACATACTACTGCTATTACATTCGATCCTTTTATTCCATCCCACTTTTGTCTTATATCTCTTCAGCTCATTGCTAAATTTCTTTAAAAAGTACACTCATGAATCAACTAAGTACTGGGGAAGGCCTCAAACCTTTTAAGGAAGAATTAATTGACCTCACACAGGGCAAGGAGTTAGATTACTGTTCCTACAACAATATCCTTTGATTATTTATCTATTGGAAAATGGCTGTCTTCTAATATATTTGAATCAATCTAACAATAGCAACAGTGACAACAACTAGCATTTTTGTAATAGTTTAAGGTTTACAAAATGCTTTCCAATCATTATCTTATTTTATCCTTACAAAAACCTTGGGAAGTAGGTATCATTATTCCTCTCTTACACATGAGAAACTGAAATATACAGGCATAAAATGACTTAGCCAAGGTCAGATAGCAAGTAAGTGTCTAAATCCAAAATCAAGTCTTTTTGACTCCAAGTCCAGCTCTCTAACCTGCCTGCTTCTTAATCTTGGAAATTATACCTTTGTCAGAGAAAGTTGCTGCAATTTTTTTTCGGTTAACTGTTTCCCTTTAATTTCTACTGCATTAATTTCATTTTTACAGAACATTTTCAATTTCATGTAATTAAAGTTATTTATTTTATTTTCTGTAATTCTCTCTCTTCCTTATTTGGTTACAAATTCTTCTGATGTCTTCAATCACAATGTTTCCATCTTTGTTCTTCTAATTTGCTTATGATGTGACCTTTTATATTTCTATCATGTAACCAACTTAGAATTAATCTTGGCATATGGTATCTGATGTTGATCTAAACCCTGTTTTCTGCCAGACTACTTTTTGGTTTTCCCAGCAATTCTTGTTGAATAGTCAAATCTTAACTGAGTGCCCTAAAACTTAGGGGCTTTTATTAAATTATGCTGTGTTTATTTCTCTTTGTTGTATACCAAATCTGTTTCACTGAGCAAATTTTCTCTCTTTTTTAATCCAATACCAAATAGTTTTGATGATCACTGCTTTGCAAAATAGTTTGAGATCTTGTACTCTTTTTTTACTTTTTTTCATTATTTTTATTTATATATTTATTTTACTTATTATTTTTACTTTTGTTCCTCCGGATGAATTTTATTATTATTTTTCTATTCTGTAAAGTTTTCCTTTGGTAGTTTGATTGGTATGGGACTGAATAAGTAAATTAACTTAGGCTGTATTATCATTTTTATTGTACTTGTCCAGCTTACAATTCAAATCTGTTTTATTTCTGTAAAGAGTGTTTTGTAGTTGCATTCATATAGTTCATGTGTGTGTCTTACTAGGTTGACTCCCCTAAAATTTATGTGTTCTATAGTTAATTTGAATTAGGTTTTTCTTTCTAATAGTTAATATCTAGCATTTATATAGCATTTAACAAAGCATTGTACTTATTATCTCATTCGATCCTCACAAAAACTCTGAAAGATAAATGCTATTATTATCCCCATTTTACAAATGAGGCAACTGAGATGGAGAGTTCAATGACTTGCCCAGGGTCATACAAATAATAAATATCTAGTCAAGTTCTTCTTGACTTTAAATCCTTTCCCCCTTGTTTGTTTGGGTTTTTTTTTTTTTTGGAAATATACAGAAACATTATGGATTTATGGGGTTTTATTTTATAGCCTACTGTTTTGCTGAACTTTCTATTTAAATTTGACTCTCTAGGGTTTTCTAAACAAATCATCATAGCACCTGAAAATCATCATCTGCCTATGCTTATTCCTGTAATTTCTTTCTTTTGCTCTTATTTGCTGTAAACTATCATTTCTAGCACTATACCAAATAATAGACACTCTTAATATGAGTATTTCCCATGGGTCTTTGTCACTTTTATCCATTCTCTCCTGTTCTGTTCTTCTGAGAGACCTAGAATCCTTAGGTTGTTTCTATGCATCCTCTCTTTATTATCAGTATGTTTTGCTTGCAGCATGAGCATATTTTCTTTTAATGTTATTGTTTTTTTCTCTTTTTCTAGGTTTCCTTTTACTTCTGTAAATTTTCATTCCCAATATATTATTCTTTCTTTTATTTCTTTGGTGGGGCCTTACCATTGTAGATTCAAAGTTTTCTATTCTGCTTATTATTATTTTTTCTGTTCAAGGCATAAATTATGTTCTTATAATTCTCATTTCTTTTAGACCACTCAGGAACAATGTGGTATGGTTCTATGCTTTCCTGAAATTCCGTAGGGCTCTCTGTCTCATCAAATGTTAGATCAATTTCCTTTATTTTGCAGTATTTATTCATAGATGACTTAACTTGTTTACTAGATTTAGAAATCATATTTCCTTCTCTTGTTATTTTTCCTGTTGATTTATCTGTGTTCATGTCCTTTAACTTTTTTTCTTCCTGAAATTTGTGGTACTTTCAGTCTTCCCTCCTCTATCTTATTTTCCTTATCGCTTACTTCATGATTCCTTCCCCTCTGATTAGCGTTTCCCTTGGGGACTGAATCTCAAAGCATTTCAGCATCCTCCCACATTGGACAATTCATGGTTCATCAGCCTAGGTCTCTGCCCCTGCTAACTTTTGAGTGGTCAGGTCTGGTCCCAGCTGGGAGGCATGATCTTTTCCTCAGATTTGGTTGAGTGCTAAACAGCTTCAACAACCCTCACCCTTCCCATACACAGTGTTCTGTTGTTATGACCAATCCCATTCCTTCTATTTCTTAGTTCTCTGTCCTGACAGTGACAATTCAGTCTGTTTTCCCTAACAGTTCAGAGTTTTGCAGCTCTGGAGCTTCTGGGTTGCAGCCCCTGGCAGGTTTTTGCTCTTTCAGGACTGTGGTCAAACTGGTCATTAGGCCCAAGCAAATTTCTGGAGCCTGGGTCTCCATAGCACTAGAAATAGGAAGGGAAGATCAAGGTGCAGAGGTGGATTTGGTGTAAGTCTGCGTTGTGTCCTTGTGTCTTCTAATGTAGCCAGTAGCATGGGATGAGGAGGAGGGGTGTTGAGTGACTTCAAGGTCAGTGAGTGTCAGTTCCTGAGTTTTTGTTTTGTTTTGACCTTCTTTGGGATTCTGGGTATCCTAGAAGGTGTAAACAAAATAAAGTTGCTTTATTTTTGGCATGTAATTTCTATTTTGGAGAGGTTTGAGACTTTGTGGGGATCAGAGAAAATGTCTAGTCTGCCATCTTGTTGCTCACATGACCTGGCACATTCTATCCTTTAGGAATTTTGTTCAGTATTGTATCTTCAAATTCCAACTCTATGCAGATGATTTGCAAATTATTATCTTTACACCTGAATTCTTTTCTGACATTTATTTCTTCAAGGGCCATTGGGTGTCTCTAAGTCATTATTCCATCAGCACCACAAATTCTCCATGTCCAAACCTTAGCTCACTATCTTTCCTCTACACTTGCTCTTTCTGAATTCACTATTTCTGTCTGTGATTTCCCAAGTTCTGTGGTACTACCATTCATTCACCTTGTCTCTCATATTTAAAATCATGATGTCATTTTTGACTTCTTCCTTTCCCTCATTTCTCAAATAATTTCCAAGGTCTTATATATTCTCCCTAGGAACATAACTCAAATTTCATATTACACTGTGATGACCTTACTTCACCTTACCTTGCTTCTGCCCAGACCCAACAAGCCACTTCCTGGACATTTCTATATCATACCGCCATAAGCATACTCTTCCTGACTCCAGACCTGGCACTCCATCTACTACACCACCTAACTGTCCACCTGGCACATAACAAGCACTTAATAAATGATTCTTTTTTCCTTCCTATTTTCCTCCTTTTCTTCCTTCCTTCCATCTAGCTTCTCTATTGTCACCATCATTTCTGTTGACCCTCATTATTATTCACATTGACTAATGCAATAGCCTGCCAACAGGTTTTTCCCCATTTACTTTTTCCCTTTTCCAACCTGTCTCATACTTTTGCCAAAATAATCTTCAATATACATGTCTATTCATGCCACTTCCCTTCTCAAAACTCTCAAATACTCTCTCAAATACCTTCTCAAAAACTCTCTGCATAATCCACCTTTCCAGCCTTATATTTCTCTCTTCTATATGGTCTGTATTCCAGGCAAAATGAACTCTTCTCTGCCCACTGGATGTGGCCTGGGCTTTTCCACCTCCATTCTTTTGCTCATGCTGCTCTCTATGCCAGGAATAACTTCCGTCTCCTTCTTTACTTCCTATGAATTCCTATCCATCCTTCAAAGTCTAATTCCAATATTATCTCCATGAAGAAATCTGCTCTGATATTAGTTCCTTTCCCTAATATCTCCCCTACAACTTACATCATACCTTGTATTGTATTTTTCTACTTTATTTATCATGAAATCAAAGTTATTAGAGTAAGTTTATTATCCCATTATTATACTTTTGAGTTTCATCATGGCAGGAACTATGTCTTATCTAAATCTTACATCTCTCCTCTTTCCCCTGAATAACTATTTGGTGAATAAATAAAAAGTGCATCATGAATGTCAAAACTTCAGTTACACCCTTAACTCCTAACCTAAGACCACACAAATACTTTTTTAAAATTTTTGTTCCGAGTTATCTTCAATGTCTGTCTTTTACTACTGTGAAACACTATAAGGATGGTTTGTTTGGAATGAGGTTAATGGGATAGAGGGGAATAAACAATTACCTAGCCTTATCGATTTGATTAATGAAGATAGTTGATCTGTCTAATTCTGGCCAAGAAAAAACCCCAACAACTCCCAAACAGTCAACAACGATTTTTCTTGATTCTTCACTGATCAAATTTCTAGTTGACTGCCAAATCTTCCCTTAGTAAATTTAAAAGCTACATGTGGGCCATCTCAAGACTGCTTATTTCTAAAATATTTGTTCAGGGGCTAAAGTGAACTTAGGTTCTATGTACATATTAGTTATTAAAAACATCATTAAAGGAAAAAGAAATAAGAAAAAATATGAGAAGGTATGAAAACACATTCACAAGCTTTTCCCTCATACTTTATAGGAAAAAATGAAGGCCAATAACAGCAAACAAATCTTCACTCTTAGCCACTTGATGGCGCTGAGTGACTATCTTTTCAAAGCCTGGCTAAGCAAACCATCCTGAAAGCTTCTTCAGCTTTCAGTTTGGAAATTAGAAATGGAAAGAATGAAGTCTATTTACTGATGATCCTGGCAAAACAGAATTTTTTTGCAATAGAGACTTGAACATATTTTTAAAATTTGATTGCTAAGGAAATTTTTTCTTCATTGTCAAATATTTATACCATTAAGAGCTGGAAACAAAACCAGCACAGAAACAAATGGAAAAAAATGTGTTTTAAGTTAAACTTAACAGGGCTTTGTTGGAACAGCTATTGGGTTCCTATATTAGGTGCAAAGAACAGCTATGTTAAAATACACCTGCCTACTAAGGCTGTTATTGACCATAAATGACAGCCATTTTGTCCAATATCTGCCTTAATTGTGGCAAATACTACATAAGCTGGCAAGGGGGTCATTAGAGGGTTGCTGCACATCTGTTTACTTTGAATTTAGTATAAAGGCAAGATAGTCTTTCTCAAATACTTGCTGTCTATACCACTATCTATCTTCTTTAAATTGATTTAGATTGAGTGAATACTTTTCTAAGACCAAGAAACCATATAATATATACATGCAATCAAGGAGTTGAGGTTTTTAGATGATAGAACTCATATGTGAAATGGATAACAGTACTACTGTTTTGGAAAAGAAGATGGGTTTTACTATTTTCAGAGTTTTGAGGTTAACTAACAGCAGCATCTTTAGTGATGAAAGTGGAAAGGGTCGGGGCGGCTAGGTGGCACAGTAAGAGCGCCGGCCTCGGAGTTGGGATGACCCGAGATCGAATCCGGCCTCAGAAAATGAGCACCCACGCATAAATAATGACTAGCTGTGTAACCTTGAGCAAGTTACTTAACCCCAATTGCTTATTTAAAAAGTGGAAAGGGTATTAGCGATGGTAATAATAGCTCATTCTAATGTATATAATAGCTAACATATACGTATCACTTTAAGGTTTACAAAGCATTGTAGATATATTATCTCATATATATGTATATATATATATGTGTGTATATATATGTATATATGATAGTCACTGGTCCTGTGATTTTGTTGATAGGGGGAAATCCTAAATGAGAAGACTTCTTTTTTTTTAATCTTTTCTTTATTTATTTTTAGTTTTCAACATTCATTTCCACAAGACTTGGAGTTACAAATTTTCTCCCTGTCTTTCCCCTACCACCCACCCCAAGATAGCAAGCCTACCACATATCCTTTCTCCCAATCTACTTTGTCTTATATCCTCCTCCCTGCCCCCCCAACTTTCTAGTAGGGCAAAATGTATTTCTATATCCCAGTGCCTGTATATCTTATTTCCTAGTTGCATGTAAAAAACAATTTTTTCCCCTAACATTTGTTTTTAAAACTTTGATTTCCAGGTGGCTAGGTGGCACAGTGAATAAGAGTGCTGGCCCGGGAGTCAGGATGACCCGGGATCGAAACCAGCCTCAGAAAATGAGCACCCACACATAAATAATGACTGGCCTTGTAACCTGGAGCAAGTTACTTAACCCCAATTGCTTTAAAAAAAAAAAAACAAAAAACCCAAAACTTTGATTTCCAGATTCTTACCTTTCCTCCCTCCCCACCCATCCCGACTGGGAAGATAAGCAATTCAATATAGGTTGTACATGTGTAGTTATGTAAAACGTTTTCATAGTAGTTATAGTGTGAAAGACTATATTTCTTTCCATCAAATCCCGTCCCCCGCTCCCTCCCCAAGCTTATTCTATTTTCTACTTTGACTTTGGCCCTTTTCAAAAGTGTTTGCTTCTAACTATGCTCTCATCCAATCTACCCTCCCTTCTATCATCTCCCCTCTTATCCTCTTTCCCCCTACAATCCTGTAGGGTAAGATACCCAATTGAGTGTGTATGTTATTCCCTCCTTAAGCCAAATTGAATGAGTGTAAGGTTGACCCATTCCCCTTCACCTTCCTGCTCTTCCCCTCCACTGTAAGTTCTGTTGCTTCTTTTATATGAGATAATTTACCCTATTCTATCTCTCCCTTTCTCCTTCTCCCATTATATTCCTCTCTCACCTTTTAATTTTTTTAAATATCATCCCTTCCTATTCAACCAATCCTGTGTATACATGTACACACATATGCATACACTCACATATGTATTTATATACACATAAACCCTCCTATACATACATATATATTCATGTATACATATATATGTATATATGTATACATATATATGTATACATATATGCATATATGCATATATATACACACACATATATATTCCCTTCAACTATCCTCATACTGAGAAAAGTCTCATAAATTACAATTGTTGTTTTTCCATGTAGGAATGTAAATAGTTCAACTTTAATAAGTTCCTTATGGTTTTTCTTGTTTACCTTCTCATGCTTCTCTTGCTTCTTGCATCTGAATGTCAAATTTTCTGTTCAGCTCTGGTTTTTTCATCAAGAATACTTGAAAGTCCTCTATTTCATTGAATGATCATATTTTCCCCTGAAGCATTATACTCAATTTTTGCTGGATAGGTGATCTTGGTTTTAATCCTAGCACCTTTGATCTCTGGAATAACATATTCCCAAGCCCTTCAATCCCTTATTGTAGAAGATTAGCATCTTCTGTTATTCTGATTGTGTTTCCACAATACTCAAATTGTTTTTTTCCTGGCTGCTTGTAATATTTTCTCCTTGACCTGGGTACTCTGGAATTTGGCTATGATATTTATAGTTTTCTTTTTGGGATCTTTTTCAAGAGGTGATAAGTGAATTCTTTCAATTTCTATTTTGCCCTCTGCTTCTAGAATATCAGGGCAATTTTCCTTGACAATTTCTTGATCTCTAGGCTCTTTTTTTGAATTATATCTCCTGGATGTATTTTCCAGATCATTGGTTTTTCCAATGAGATATTTCACATTGCCTTCTATTTTTTTCATTTGTTTGGATCTGTTTTATAGTATCTTGATTTCTCATAAAGTCATTAGCTTCTGTTTGCTCCAATCAAATTTTGAAGGAATTATTCTCTTCAGTGAGTTTGTGAAATTCCTTTTCCATCTGGCCAATTCAACTTTTCAAGGCATTCTTCTCCTCCCTGGCTTTTTGGACCTCTTTTGCCATTTGAGTTAGTCTATTTGTTGAGGTGTTATTTTCTTCAGTATTTTTTTGGGTCTCCTTTAGCATGTTGTTGACTCACTTTTCATGATTTTCTTGCCTCGTTCTCATTTCTCTTCCCAATTTTTCTTCTACTTCTCTTACTTGATTTTCAAAATCCTTCTTGATCTCCTTCATGGCCTGTGAGCAGTTCATATTTTTCTTGAAAGTTTTGACACAGGAGTTTTGACTTTGTTGTCTTCTGGTTCCATGTTTTGATCTCTTTTGTCCCCCAAAAAGGATTCCGTGGTCTTATTGTGCCTCCTCTGCTTGCTCATCTTGCCAATCAATTATTTGACTTTTGAGCTCTTTCCATGGTAGAACTCTGCTTCCAGAGTGGAGAGAGCTGTGTCCCAAATTGCTGGGGTCTTTGCAAATGTTGTTAGAGGTCTGAGGAGGGTGTCCTCTCTATAGCCATAACAAGCTCTGGTACACTGGCCACACTCCAGGACCCCCACCCAAGACTGTGACCCATATCCAAGTAGGTCAAAGCAAGAGCTATTACCCTCTAAATGGTGGCTTGGTGCCCCTACTTATCTTCAGGCCAGGAGCTTAGGAGGCAGCCATGCAGCTGCTGCCACCTCTCACCCTGCAGGTAGGGGCTAGACCATGCTCTTCTATCACTCAGTTCCAGAGTTCTGCACTAACCTTTTACTTCATCTTTGGTGTTTATGGGTTGAGAAGTCTGGAAACCACCACAGCTGCTGGTGATTCACTCTCCTGAAATCTGCTATGGCCCATCTAGGCCACTGGTCAGGGCCATCCCAGGTCTAGGCCTGAGTGGCTCAGGTGGGACTGCACTTGGCTTCCAGCTCTGTGCAATAGATCCTTCCTGTCAGTCTGCAAGGCTACCTTCAGCAGGAGATTTGTTTCTCTCTCTCACTTTGTGTGTTCTGTAGCTTTAAAATTTGTTTAGATTCATATTTTACAGATATTGGAGGTGATAGGAGTGGGAGCTTGAAGCAAGTTCCTGCTTTTACTCCACCATCTTTGCTCCACCCCAATTGAGAAGTTTTTACACCTAGAGGACTTCTACCAATGCAGTTTGGCACCTTCTCTGTAACTTTCAGTCTTAAAGGGTTACCTAAAGCACTGAGAGACTTGGCCAGGGTCATAAAAATCAGTATGTCAGAGGCAGGACTTGAACCCAGATCTTCCCAGCTCTCAGGCCAACTCTCTATGCATATGACATGATCCTTTTCTATATCATATACCTTCCTAAAATCTATTCTTAAATTTAAATTTTAAATTTGGAATTTAAAAACAAAATCAACAGTGTGTAAGTGTTGACCAAGCCAACCTGTCATGGGTATGAAAATGAGGTAGGCAGATAAAGAGAAAGGTTCATAAGAAAAAGAACATCTAATAATTAGAAAAACATTCCAATAGTCCAGGGTAGAGACCATGCAAGTGGGGAGAAAGATGGATGTGAGAGATGTTATAGAAGTAGAACTGACAAGACTTGACATTGGATATGGATAGGAATGAGGAATGGATAGGAAAGATTCAAGGAGAGCAGCTAGGTGGTGCAGGGAATAGAGCACTTTCCCTGGAGTCAGGAGGGCTTGAATTCAAATTCAAGCTCTGTAGCAGCAAGTATCCCAACATCCCCAGGGTGGCTGCCAGCACAGGTTCTTAGATCTGCTTTTCTAAACAAAAGCAACTCAAAATGGGTTAACAAGCTTACTTTAATCAATCAAACATATATCATTTACCTAGTTCAGGGGGAAAAGGTCAGCACCCCAAACTTCAAAGTATATAGATTGAACTTACAAGACAGAGAAACAAACAGATCAAGCAGACAGGCTTCCAAACTGCCCAACTATTACATCAATACCAAATCACAGTTACCAGAGAGGGAAGCATCAATATCTGGGTTTTCAAAGCCAGGGGTCTCTCAATGGCTGCCCAGAGTCTCATCTGGTCAAATCACACAACACTTCTCAAAGTGAGCCCCAAAGCAAAGCCTCACATCAGGGATTATATAGCTTTCTCCTGGGTCAGAGAATGTCACAACCCTCTTGACCCACTGCCCAATCACACAGCATCAAGGTGTAGGCATTTCTGAAAACCAAGCTTCCTGCCACAGGCTCTATGTGACCACATTCAATCTATTAGGAGGCAGAGTATAATTTCAAATCAAGGAAGGTTCTCAGAGTCTCTTAAGCCAATCAAAGAGCCTAGGGGCAGGGAAGATCTTTAAATTTGCATTTCCAATACAACCTCTGACATTTAACACTCACAAGCTGTGTGACCTTGGGCAAGTCATTTAACCTCAATTGCCCTGCCTTCCCCCCTCCAAAAAGAGAAAAAAAAGATTCAATCATAGCTCCAAGGTGATAAACCTGGTCAACTAGAGGCATGGTAGTTTCCTTGAAAGAAATAAAGGGGGGTAGGAAATGAGAAGGGTTGTAGAAGAAATATGAATTTATTTTTGTACAGTAAATACATAATTTTCAATCATTAGAATATAAGCTCCTTGAAGGCAGTGACTCTTTTTGTTATATGTCCTCACCTAGCACATTGTCTGGTTCATAGCAGATATTTAAAAAATGCTTATTGTAGTGAAATGAATTGAACTGAATCAATTTAAGATTATGCATGGTATGGTGGGTAGAGTCATGATGACTTAGGTTTGAGTTTTGTCTCTGACAAATGCTAGTTGCGTGATTATGGATAAATAACAGCTTTTCTAAGTTGCTAACACTACCATTATCTACACTGAAGAGATTAGAAGACATCAGAAGTGTCAAGCAGCAAAATTCTCTTCTGTAATCATATTAAAATGTAATTGGGAAATGTTAAATGAAATAGATACAAATACAATGCAACATAGATAATTTATGGTTTTCAAAATCATTATGTGTCTGCAGGGATCTGTTTGTATTTGAGTTTGACAGTACTACACCTTGCTCTTATTCCCCCCAAACATCCCAGAGTTTATAAAGTGCTTTCTTCATCTTATTTGAAGAGTTAGAATACTCTTTAACCAAGTGAGGAGGCAAACTAAGGAATACAATTTAATACAATTTAAATTGTATATTTATTAATTATTTAGGGAAAAAGAACATGAGGGCAGTCATAGGTGATAACCCAAGAATTACCTATTCCTAGTTGTCCCTTAAGTGATAGCATGGGTTGGGGGTAAAGCATGGTCACCTATGGAATCAAAGAATGGAACATTCAAAAGGAGTAGAATGGAGAAACTCTCCCTCTACTAAAGAAATCTACCACTAAACAGCATGCAGCCTTCTTTCTCATAGGGATGAATTAGAGTCAATAACTTTATGAAGAAAGGGGGAATTAAGAGGATATTCATTGAACTCTCTTTTCCCCAGCACTAAATCACCCCCCAGGAAGCAGTTAGGAAGGTACCTTATAGGATTATAATGTACTAAATAGTGTTATAGTGGCCTAAAAGAGTTAATATAGCTTTTTAAGAAACTGAGGAGCTTTTTGAACATGGGGACAGTTTGATTCATTACACATATAAATGATCCCTAAGTTGTGGGGAAAGAGTAAGCAAAATCTTGGAAATCAAAAATGAAATTCTATTTGTCTTGATAAATTAGAGAGAAATTATCCATTAAAAACCAGATGATGTTCAATAAGGAGATATGGAAAGGAGTTATGAGGGAAGGTTCATTTGGTCCCCTTTTTTAAAAGCATTTACTAAGTTTATGGGAACTGTATAAGAAGAATTTTGAGTGCTTTCTTGTAATTTATTCCCAAAGGTTAGGTCAGGGTAGGTTAGCAAGGCTAATTAGGGGTGCCCTTAGTTTAGGACCATGTGCTCAGCCAGATGTTCAGGATGATCTGATTTTTATTGGACCTTCAGCCTGATGGTACAAATGCTTCCAATGAGGTAGGGAGAGCCTTCATTTGTCCTCAACAAAGCAAGCACTGGCCAGCACCAATGGACAAGTTTAGTATTCCATCCCCAAAATACACTAGGGCAATATAAAGAGGTGAACCCCTAAAGAGATAAGCACATGGAGATTTATTGTGGTACCCAGTTGCTGGCTGAGTGCACTGCAGAAACCTGAGAGTTTTCTCTGACTGAAGTGAATGACAGCGTAGTTCAGGATTTAGGGTTCTTCACAAGCTGAACCTCATTCCTTTATTCTACATTTACATAGCAAATCCTTGCACTCCAAGTGATGTATTTGCAGTTGCCCAGCTAAGAGGAATAAGTAATACAGACTGACTCAGAGAGGCAGTATAGGATAGTGTGTTGAACTTGCCTAAGGAAAACCTTGGTTAAAATCCTGCCTCCTACATTTATTTGGTGTGTGACCATAAGCAAATCACCCTCACTGAGCCTTAGTATTCTCATTTGCAAAATGGGGATAAGAATAACCACAATACCCACCCAAATGGACTGTTATAAGGATCATATAATGTGTAATGTAAGTAAAGCAGAATTCACAGTGCTTTTTAAATATCTATTATTATTGTTGGTTCAGACCTATAATGTCATTGGTATAAGGAATTCCTTGTAAGGAAATTCCCTCTACCAACACAGATAAGCAACTGTTGAAAACATTCTTGTGGTCTGGCAGTACAGAGAGTTTCTGATTGTCAGAGGTGGGACATGAATCCCCTTCAAAGTCAACTCTCCATCATACCATGTGGTATCTCGAATAAGACTGATTTAAAAAGATTAAAATTGGTCCTCTGAGATAGGTCCAGGAACATATCTCAATAACTAACAACTTTAGCCACAACAACAAAATTTATTACAAAAGTAATAGACTTATATCCATAGCTTTCTGTACTATAGACTATATATAGATAAGTCATAGACCGTAGCCATATGCCATAGCTTTCTCAACTTTTGCTCCCTTAATTCTTCCCTAGTGAGGATGCTACTTTGTGTCCCTAAAGTTTGGCCTAGTGTCCATGGAGGTTTAGAAAGCTTGCCCTTTATATACTCTACAAGTCTTCCTCCTGATGGCTAGGAAAATGGGAGGAAAAACGATCAGTCTCTGAAAATTTTGGGGCATTGACTTTGGAGATGGGGAATTTTCCCAGATGATTTCTAAAAGCAAGTTTTGATTTTGTATATTTATGCCTTCATCTTCTAAAATGCTAAAATTCTTGGTGAGAATCGAAGAAAAATATAGTCAAGCAGTAACAAGCAGCCAGTTGTTTCTCAGGAATTAGCTATTTGGTACCATGTTGACACATCATCTCTACAACTGGCATAAATTTTTGGCTTTATCTGGATGTTCTATTATGATACAGACATAACCTAATCCCATAGGATTAAAAGTAAGATTTTTAAGAGGAGTATGTGAAAACCTATGAGAAATATTCGAAAGAGGTGTGCCTATTTTATCAAATCATCTTTGATACTAAGAATATAATAGCCAATAGTTAAAAAAATTGAAATGCAGTGGTTAAAAATGAGATAAATCATTTGCCTATTTGTATTTTGATTGCCAAGTGAAGAACTAGAGTTACTTCTTGGGCCTTTATTATCAGATTCTTTTGCAAAATGACTGAAAAAAATCAGCTCCTTGAGTTACAGTAATTCATTTTTTTTGTTTATTTTTGGCTTTTTGGAGGGCAATTGGGGTTAAGTGACTTGACCAAAGTCACATGGCTAGTAAATGTGTCACGTGTCTGAGGCCGCATTTGAGCTCAGGTCCTCCTGACTCCAAGGCTGGTGCTCTCTTTATAGCACCACCTAGTTGCCCCGTGTTTTTGTAATTCTAATGAATTACAGTTTTGATCAACTTCCTCTTCTATTCCTCTATTGATTTTAACAAGTTTACTTTCACCTCCTGCTGTCAAAATAATCAATGAACATTCTGGTGCTCTTGGGCATTTTCTCTGACTGTCCCTCATGCCTAAAACACATTCCTTCTTCAATTCTGCCTATTAACTTCCCTGATTTCCTCTGAGTCACAACTAAAACCTTGTGTCTTTTATAGGAAACCTTTCTCAATGCCTATTAATTATTGTACCTTCCTGCCATTAATTATTTTCTATTTATCCTATACATAGCTTGTTCATAGTATTTGTATGCTTGCTGTCATCTCTCGTTAGATTGTGAGTCCCTTGAGGGCAGGCACTGTTTTTTTTTTTTTTTGCCTCTTTTTGTATCCCTGGAGTTGGCACATAGTAGGCACTCAACAAATATTTACTGATTAATATTCTTATCAGTTGTTGCTGTGGTACAATTGTACAATGTAATACAATTAAAATATTAGTTGGAATAATTCCAATCAAGACATTTTCCAGTACAGTTCCCAAACCTAATAATTACTTTGTCCCTTTTTCTAGACAGCACCTTCTACCTTTTATTGAACACCTCTATTCATTTAGTATTACTGATGTTCAATTTATAATTGTACATTATTAATCAAATAATTAAAGTTAGCCATTTAAGGATATTGACTTAAAGCACATGCTTTTGCTTCTCAAAAATCAATTGTTTCAAAGCACAGTGGATTGTGTCCTAGGGTAATGTCTGTCTTTGCAAGGTCTTCACCTTTGTTAAATCTCTTAAATCAAAGGAAGGTGTTACATGAGTGCTAATTATTAATGATGAATACTTTTAGAATAATATAGTAATGAATAGAGGCAATGTAGTAAGATAGAAAAACTACTGTAACCTGAAATCAGAAGATCTGGGTTGGACACTGGAGTTGGGTTTACCTGAGTTCAATTCCTAGAGGATACTAGCTAGGTGAGTGATGACCATAGGCTCATTTTTTTTAAACCAGTCTAAGACTCAGTTTTCATTTGTGCAAAATGGGGATAAAGAAGCTAATAATAATAATTATTCATAGAGTTCACAGGATTTAGAGGTGTAAGTGACCTTAGAGGATATCTAGTCCAACTCCTTCAGATAAGGAGACTAAAAACTCAGAAATTAAATGACTTGCCCAAAGTTATGCAGTTAAGACAAAGATGGTGTTTTTATCCCGGTCTGATTCTTTCCATGGTATTAGAGCTATTGTGAGGAAAATGTTTACTAAGGTGAAAAATACTAGAATAAGATCTTATTATACAGATACATGTTTTCATCTATTTGTTCAGCAAACATTTTTAATACCTTCTGAATATATTTTATATTGATAGGTATAGGGAATGGAAGGATAAAATCAGGGGCAATTCCTGACATACTGAGCTTACATTGTGTTAGGGGGAGGCACACAGTATCTATGCTTCTTGTTACTTCCCAGTAGAATATAAACTCTATAAGGGCAAGGGCTGTTTTTCATTTGGTCTTTGTATTCCCAGAGCCTTCAACTTCCTGCAACATAGTAGGCGCTTAATAAATACGTAATGATTGATCTACAAAGAATGTCACTTGCATTTGGACTCTCTGGAAGATATGCTCTATGGCAGTAGTAACCAGATTTGAGGAGCATACATCTCTCTCACTTGATATTGATAATCAGAGAATCATTTAACAAAATTATCTGTGGTTGTATTTATCAATACATTTTAAACAATTTTATCATATTCAAGGGGGGAGGAGTTTTTTTAAGGAAAACTTTAGAGCTATAGTCTGGCCAATGAAATGAAGTGCTTTTTTCTTTTGTAAAAAACATATAAATTTATAGTGACATGTATAGGACTTATGAAGTTAAGTTTATAAGAGAAGGAATCCTCTCTATACCTTTCAGTCATTGGGTAATGGTAAATATGCAGGAAAAAATCCCACCCTTGCCCTTCTCCTAATATATGAAGAATAAATTCAACACGTGTTGATCATCCCACAGTTATAAGCATTATAAAATAGGTACATCAGTTAATAGTTGCTGATTAACCCTTGATAGTTTCAATATTGCCTGTGATTTTTTTTTTAATCATTTTGTATCTCTGTGATATCTGGAAAATCAGCCCCTCAGTTCTTTCAAATTGTGATACCTATTATTTAAATATCTTCTATGTGTACTTGTTCTAGCTCAGCTGCTCTTTCCAACTTTATCTTTTTTAAACTCATACATTTGCCTCTGTTTTAAGTCTTTATCAATATATAATCATGAGTTCTTTGTTCTTTAAGCACTTATTTTGTAGTGGAAGAAATAAATAGCTGTCCTATATCTGTTCTACATCGAGTACCCTTTTGGGGAGGGCTCAGACATGAACCAATCTTAAAACTCTATGTGGTTTGTCCTAGGGATTTGTAGTAGGAGTAGAAAGATCCAGGGAAAAATGATAAAGAACATGACTCCTCCTTTCAGAGATTTGTCTACTCTCAAAATTGAACCCGGTACCCAGATCCTTACTGGCAGAGGCTATATTCACAGGTACTCTGGACAACACTGGTCTGTTGTTACACTAATCTGAGTCATTTGTATCGTATCCTACAGGACAGGAGTTCTCAAAGTTTTTTTTTTCCCCCAGTTTTGAATTCCAATGTTTTAAATGCATAAAGCAAATACATAGTGTTACAAAGGAAACCAATCATGTTGAAATACCATTGTCAAAATATTTTAAAACAAAACAAGTTCTTGCACTCCAGATTAAGAATCTCTGCTCTATCTCAGTGAGGGGAGAAAGGTAGTATTTGTAACTGAAAAAATTTTTAAAATGAATGTTAAAAATGTTTTTACATATGATGGGGAAAATAAAACATTAAATTATTTAAAATCAACAACAACAGCAACAAAAGAATCCCTGTTATAGGCCACTGTGTTAGGGAAAGATAGAGAGCTCCAGATCCTAAAGAATTGTATAGTCTAGTAGAGGGAGATAAAGCATATACTGTAGAAAGAAATGGCAATCCTCCCTCCCCATATCTTTGCCAAGAAAACCCCATGGACTTCTATGGAGTCATGTAGATTAGGGAATGGCAACAACAGCAACAAAACATATGAAATATAGTATAAAAACAAAACAAAAATATATAATACAAATTAGAAAAGTAAGTGCATAAAAGACATGTAAATTGCTTGGAAATCAGGTTAAAGAGAGATTCACTTACAGTACTAAAAATCCTTCCTGTCCAAATACAGTCCTTCTTAACAGGGTTGAGAAAAATGAGTGTCATATAAGGCCACTTCCAAGTGGGTTCAGTTTATGTCATGATTATCTCAGCAGCCTGACCAGTGTTAGACAAATAGTCATACAATAAAACTCCCACAAAATCTGTTCATACCATTTGGATGGGACCAGAAGAATTCTGTAACTCAGTAGCTAAAAGGGTTTAAAGAAGGCTTCATTCATGCTTCAGTACCTTTCAGGACAGCTGAAATGGAGGTGAGAGTTCCTGTTAAGATAGCAGCCACAAAGCTTGACATGGTTATAAGATAAAAAAAAAATCAGAGGTAAATGGATTAAGAATAAAGTCAGACAGGACCAAGACAGTTTGATGATGCTATCCAGGTGGGATAAAAGGTTAATTCTCAAGGGAAAGTGTTTTCCTGTTGCTAAGCTGACTAGCAGTGGTGACTCACTTGTTTATCTTTTTTTAAAAAAACACACCTATATCTTTTTTCCTTGACAACTACAATATAATCTGTCTGGGAGTTGTTCATCATTTAAAAAGAAAAAAAAAAACACCTCTCCCTGAAAGTGTTCAGATGCATGAGCCAAAATGATGATAACATCATGAGAGACATCATATTTTATCTGGAACATGTAAATCACCAGGGGCCCCCTCTGTGCATGCTGGCTAGAATGATGAATGACTCTGCATGCTGGAAGAGTAACCCTAAGGAATTCACCAGCAAATCTTTGACAGGGAGAACTGCCTCCCAGGTTCTTCTACTTGGGTAAAAAGCAGCAGCTCAACAAACTTGAAAACAGAGGTTTAACCACTTATCAAAAAGTTTAGTTAAAAAATATAGCCTCCTAGGCAAACCCACTGCTAGAACTGAACAGTTTTTCCAGAAATATGATCAATTTAAAGACCTGATTATCTGAGAGACATCAAAATCCTTCTCTTCAAGAGAACATTTTTTGACCTGGCAAGTTAATTCAGTTCTACATTTATTAAACACTTACTATGTGTAGAGTCCAATATGACTTTGTACTACTATTACAGATTGGAAAAACAAAAAACAAAAACCCCAAACAGTCCTTCCCCTCAAGGAGCTTATATGGGGAGAGGGGAGGGAAAAGGGAATACATTGCATACATAAATAGGCAAATACAAAGTATAATAGGGGCCTTTTCCCACCCCTTTCATGTCTTACCTAGTTGTTCACCTGTATTTCAATCTTTTCTCTAGAAATGCATTTTCCTTCAAGATTAAATCAAACAAGAAACTCACACCTCTTCAGTCCCCCTCTTTCCCCAGAGCCACTCACTCCTTTTGACCCTATGATTGAGATGAAAAATGGAAATTGGAGAGCAACTCGAAAATCCTCTATTTAAGAGGTGGTCCAGACAGACACCTCATCATTTTCCAAATGGCTATAGGACCTCTTCATGCCAGCCTTCCCCCATCCTACCTCTCCCTAACTCTTCTCAGATTCTTTTATATGTTGTCTTGCCCCATTAGATTCTAAACTTCTTGAGGGCAGGGACTGTCTTTTGCCTTTTTTTGTCACCCCAGTTATTAGCACAGTGTCTGGCTGTAGGTCTCAATAAATGTTTGACTGACTCACCCCAACCCTTCAGCATACTCAATTAGCATACTCTTGGTTCCAAGAAACACAAACCATGTGGAAGATTGGAGGTGGGTGCTATATCCAGCCATGTATGATGAATTATTAAAGAGCTTGCAATGGAAGGTATCTTAGAGACCCCCAAATGATCAAGGAGAAAAAAGTGAGTAGTGTGTGTGTGTGTGTGTGTGTGTGTGTGTGTGTGTGTGTGTGTGTGTGTGTGTGTGTGTGTGTCAGATGGCGTGATCAAGGTGCAATGATTAAAATGTGCCTAGATCATCCCAGAATGGTGAGTAGGTCAATTGGGCAGAAACAGGGGGTTTGTATATAGAGTGCAGCAGTGGGAAACCAACCTCCTGAGGCTTCTTGGATGCAACTTTCCAGATGATATAATGTGATTCCAGTGAGATGTAAAGAAGGATGGCGTAATGGCAAGCAAAGAAGTAGTTAACACCTTGTTTCAGCTATTTAATCATTTAGCACCTTGTTTCAGTTCAAGTTTCTTTTAAGCCTTGCCCATGATTGTATCAAGTCTTTATTAAGGAACAGAACTTGTTAACCCATTGCTGATTCAACAGGAAGGGGAAGAACAGGGAGAAGCTTAATGACCATATGTAAGGAGAAGCCCAGGCTGGGAGAGGGCAGAACTAAGACAGCACTTGTGGTGGTGGATTTTGAGAAGGCTACATTTGTGGTGTCGGCACTCTGTCTCTTGTGTCTGTGTTGATTTTTTTGTGATGTGTATTGAGTTATTGGACCTTGTTGGTGAGTCTGAGTTGATTTCATAGGCAGATAGTGAGTTGATGATGGTGCTGGTAATGTGCATGAACATTATTGTGGCTCTGTCAAGCTTTGTCTTCCCAGAAACAGGAACTGCAAAGGACTTGAGGTGGACTGGACAGTGTGAATTTCTGTGTAGAATGGGAGCTGGACAAGGAGTTAGACAAGGAGCTGAGAGCTGCCTGCCTTTGAATCCAAGTGACAGTTGGATAGATTCGGGCAGGAGCTGGGACCATAGAAGAGGAACCATGGAATCTGAGAGCCAGACTAGAGTCAAGATGAAAAGACCTCTTCTTGGGTACCTAATGCTGACTGAGAAGATTATGATTTACTATGACCTAGGGGTGGATAACTGACCTTTTTACTTTATGTCCCTTAAGGAGGCTTGCTCCTTAAAAGAATGATTGAGTTAGGGACTTAAGGCAAAAGATATCATTTTTTTTTCTTTTTAGAGGGCAATTGGGGTTAAGTAACTTGCCCAAGGTCACACAGCTAGGTTTTTGTTTGTGTGTGCATTAAGTGTCTGAGGCTGAATCCGCACTCAGGTCCTTCTGACTCCAGGGCCGATGTTCTACTCACTGCTCCACCTAGCCGCGCCAATGATATCTTTTGCTTAGAACTATGTGGCCACTTTGGTGGAAAACTATGTGGCTACTTTAGTAATAAGTTTTTATATAATAACATTGGGAATGTTGTGCTTTGATTTCTGTGAATGTTTTGCTTTAATTTACTGCTGAATAAATACAGAGTTCACTATACTATATAATCAGAATCTTGTAGCTGTTCACAGCAGCAGTCCTCTGGAAAGTTGCTTGTGCTTGGCTTTACAGATGGTCCTTCTCTGCACTGGCATCCTGGTGCTGCTCCTCATATGAAGTGTGGACTCAACTTGACAGGCTTGCAACAGAGACCCCTGGCTGTCTTTTCCCATTCTGTGCTTGTTTTTTTCCTGATTCTGATGGGGCAGCAAAGTAGGACAGTGTACTACTGGTACAGAGAGAATACATGGTCTGCTATTCCTGAGTTTAACTCTGACCTCAAATAATTCTAGCTGTGCAACCTTGGGCAAGTCACTAAACCTCTATTTATGTTAGTTTCCTCATCTTTAAAATTGGAATAATAATAGCACCTACCTTCCAGAGTTGTTGTGAAGGTCAAAAAAGATAATAATTGTAAAGCACTTAGCACAGAGCCTGGCACTTGGAAAGTATTACATAAATGTTTATTATTATTATTAGCTGTTTTAGATGAACTAGTGTCCAAAAGCACACTGCCATTTTGTGAGTTCAGAAAAGTTGGAAGATGCTAAGCAGTCTGCCAGGTGGTAGCTATGGTATCTCCAGGAGCAGGAAGGGAAGCTTCTGCATTGGACAGATCAGTCATGGGAATAAAAATTAATCCAAGCTTTTCAGTTTGATTGGATAGTGCCCAGACCAGGGGAAATGTAAAAAAACCTAATTAGCAGTATAGAAAAGCTGCTTAATATTATGATGTGGCTTAAATACCAACCTCCCTATTGACTATAACCATAGTTATAAGTTGTTACTGAATCCTGTTAAATTTAATGCATAATGTAATTTCCTCAAGATTAATATTTGTTTTCTGTGTAGAAATAAATTACATATACCAAGCCTTATTCATGTTATATATTCAATACTTCTTTTACTCCCTCCTTTAGGGGACCTCAAACTCTGGAGTTATAATTATTACTATAATTAGCATCTTCTCTGGGGATTTAATGAACCAATGACTGTGAGATTGTCTCTGTGAGATAGACTGTGGATAGCCTAATCTCCCTAATTAGGGGTCAAACTTCTCCAGGACTGAACCTAGTCCAAAAAGTATGTGGCTTTCTACAGATCAAACTGAACTATGGTTTTTGGAACACCATGCATTTGCATATGTGCGTGTGCGTGTGTGTGTGTGTGTGTGTGTGTGTGTGTGTGTGTGTGTGTGTGTGTGTGTACGTAGCTATGTAACACTAGCCATTCTGGCCTGTATTGCCTGGAAGGCCAAGTAGGTCTCATCTCTCCCCTTTTGCGTTGCCTGATACTCTTAAGGAGATTTGGGGAATGTTGTGGTTCTTTGCCATTAGCCCTTGCCCTCATAATGGTTTTCCCTCAAATGTAGAGGGGTCCCCTGCATCTCATTTGGCTGCTGACAGTTGTATAGCTTTTACAAAGAAATATTTGCTTCAAAAGATAAAATCATAAATATACAAAGTAATTCACCCAATATTTGGAAGGCATTATCCTCTCCACTATTTGTACCATCATACTCTTTTTTTCATAGTCAAGTCCCAAGTAGGTTAGGACAGCTGGGTAACTCAGAAAATGCCTCCTAAAAGTCAGAGATATCTCTTCTGGGAAGAAGCTTTCTTACACCATCAAAGAAAGGGGAAGCCGAGATGATTATTTGACCCCGTGGGCATTTAAGGGCTTGCACAATCTGATTCTCACCTAACGTTTCCAGTGCTATTTCATCATTTCTACCCTTTCCTAATCTACTCCATGCCAACTGTCCTAACTATCTTTTGTGGCATGAAATTGACTGAATATATATTAATGTTGATGGGGGGGAAGATCATTATTTTCTGTAGAAAAACTAGCAGGAGGGGCGGCTAGGTGGGGCAGTGAGTAAGAGCACCGGCCTCAGAGTTGGGATGACCCGAGATTGGATCTGGCCTCAGAAAAATGAGCACCCACACACAAATATTGACTGGCCGTGTATCCTTGAGCAAGTTACTTAATCCCAGCTGCTTTAAAAAAAAAAAAAAAGAAAGAAAAATTAGCAGGAGAGGGGAGCAAAAGATCAATAGGTAATAATTAGTAGAAGTTTCAGTCTAGATGGTGGAGTAGAAACAGCTCATCCAAGTCACTCTATCCCCAGATTCCCCCCAAACTATGTAAAAGGGGACTCTGAACAACTTCTGGAGCCCCAGCACCCACAGAACGACACAGAGAAGCTAACCTCCCGCTGAGGACAGCCCAGCAGCCCTGCAGGAATGACCAGCGCAGTGGGAGCCGAGCCGAATGCCATTGTTTTAGCCCCAGGGCGGCAGGGCCAGCAGCAGCTGGAGGAACCCCAGAACACCAGCAGCTGTGGCGACTCCAGGATTATCAACATAGACATGCCTAGGACAAAGTAAGAGGCTAGTGTCCTATGGACTTTGGGACCAGTATTTGGGGAATGCGTTGGCTCCCTCCCCTAAGGGCTAGAAGCCGCTGAGGAGACACGCCATTTTGTATTTTTCAGTGGCAGATCCAGCTCCTGGCCTGCAAATTGTAGGGAGATCCAGAGATCAGTTTTGGGGGGTAATTGCTCTTGCTTTAACCTCCCTGGATCTGGGTTGTGATCTAGGGTAGAAGTCGTGGGTGGGTTTACAGCTTGCCAGAAACGGAAGTTGCCCCCCACACGTCTGGGACGAAAATTCCTCTATCTGGCCTTAAAGCCATAGTGTGGCAACAAGCCCAAAAGTCAAGTAATTAATTGGCAACATGCCAAGGCAAAGGAAACAGAAAAATGCAACCCTAGACTCCTATTTTGGGGGCATAGAGCAGGAAAAGGACTGTGAGGTCAGAAGTCATGCTCCAAAAGCCCCAGGGGAAACCATGAGCAGGTTGCAGGCCATAGAGGACCTTAAGAAGGACTTTAAAAATCAAATAAGAGAAGTGGAGGAAAAATTGGAAAGAGAAATGAGAAGGATGCAGGAAAAGTATGAAATGAGGGTCAACAGCCTGACTGAGGAAAACAACACCTTAAAAAATAGACCAACTCAAATGGCAAAGGAGGCCCAAAAGGGCAATGAGGAGAAGAATGCCTTAAAAAGTTGAATTTGCCAGATGGAAAAAATCTCAAAAGTTCACTGAGGAGATTCATTCCTTCAGAGTTAGACTGGAGCAAATGGAAGCTAATGACTTTATGAGAAATCAAGATGCTGTTAAGCAGATCCAAACAAATGAAAGATTAGAAGGTAATGTGAAATATCTCATGGGAAAAACCACTGACCTGGAAAATAGATCCAGGAGAGACAATTTAAAAATTATTGGACTACCTAAAAGCCATGATCAAAGAAAACCTAGAAATCACCCTTCAAGAAATTCTCAAGGAAAATTTCCCTGATGTTTTAGATCCAGAGGGCAAAATAGAGGTTGAAAGAATCCACAGATCACCTCCTGAAAAAGATCCCAAAAAGAAAACTCCCAGGAATATTATAGCCAGTTTCCAGAATCCCCAGATCAAGGAGAAAATACTACAAGCAGCCAGGAAGAAACAATTTCAATATTGTAGAAACACAATCAGAATAACCCAGGACCTGGCAGTTTCTACACTGAGGGATCAAAGGGCATGGAATATGATATTCCAGAGGGTAAAAGAACTGGGAATGAACCCAAGGGTCACCTACCCAGCAAAACTGAGTATTTTGTTTCAGGGGAAAATATGGTCATTCAGTGGAATAGAGGTCTTTCAAGCATTCTTGAGGAAAAAAACAGAATTGAATAGAAAATTTCACATCCAGACACAAGAAGGAAGACATGCCTGAGAAGGCAATCAGGGAAAAGAAATCAAAAGGAACTTATCAAAGTTGAACTATTTACATTCCTATATGGAAAAGCAATAACTGTGTCTGATGATATCTTTCTCACTATGAAAATAATGGAAGAAGGGTGTGTGGTCATATGAATACATATGTGAATGTGTGTGTATATGGTTACAGTTATATATGGATAGAGGACATAGGTTGAATTTGTTAGGAAGGGAGAATACTCAAGGGATGAAATTATGAGGTGAGAGAGGAAAGTAGCAAGAGGAGATGGGGAGAGACAGGGTAGGGTAAACTATCCCATGTAGAAGAAACAAGGGGAAGTGGTTGCAAAGGAGGGGGAGAATAAGGAAGGCTAAAAAGGCAAAACCACATTCACATTGAATTTAGTTCAGGGAGAGAATGACATACATACTAAATGGGATATCTCAACCTGCAGCAGAATAGGGGGAAGGGGGATGAGAGGAAGGATGATGGATGAGAGGGCATCCTTGGGGGAGGGGAGGTTGGAAGTACCCACTATAGAAGAGGGACAGGATCATGTAGGGAATGGACCAGGTGGGGGGTGGGATGAGTGGGAGGAATTATAAGCAGCCTTGTACAATATATCTACTATGATAATGTTTTGCATAGCTAGACATGTACAACATATACTGAATTACTTATCTCCCAAGAAGGAATGGGTGACAAGGGAGGAAGGAAATGGATCTGAATTTCGAGGTCTTAACATTAAATGTTTCAAATATATATAAATACTATTATTAATACTCTTCTGCTTATAATTGGGAGATAAGATGTGCAGGCATTGGGACACAAAGATTCACCTTCCTCTAATGGAAAAGTCGAAGGGGGTATGGGAGAAGGTATGGGAGAGAGCAGATTGGAGGAAGCGATATCTTGTGGGACTACTATTCTGGGAGGTTGGGGAGGGGAATAATGGGGGGGAAATGATTGTAACTCAAAATCTGGTGGAAATGAATGATGTAAAACAGA